>JBBMOI010000012.1:20435000-20482500 GCA_038088405.1 Porites divaricata | reverse complement strand
GTGAAAATTACAAACCTTTTGCGGGTAGTAGTATAAACAAATAATAGCATGATTTGTTCGTGATATTTGGCATAAATACCACTCGTGATATTTCAAAATTGTCTCAAATTTCACTCGCCTAACGGCTCGTGAAATTACGTATAACAATTTTGAAATATCACTCGTGGTATTTATGCCAAATATCACTACAAATCATGCTATTACCTATACAAATAACACTGTCAATTGCTGGTTTGTACGTGACGTCACGGCGGCCATGTTGGGAACTAAACTCTATTTTCATGTAAATTTTTTCTGTTGTATTGACCCCAACATGGCCACCTTGTCACGTGGTTGCCAATCAATAATAAGGTGATATCGACTAAAAGTACGGAAATAAAATTAACTTGCACCAAAGTTCTTTCTAAGAAAAATTAACGGATCCTTACCTGGCGAATAAGTTGCATAATTTCTTTCATGACGTGAATCAAGGCAAAGATAATTACAAAGTAATGCAGAACCACGACAGACTAGAATGTAAATACGTTCATAATTAATAAGGAAATTGAATAGAAGAGGAAAAAAACTTTTAATGAATTCTTGAACATTTTAATAAACCAAAATCAAAAATAAATTGTCTCAGTTTGTTAGTGTCTTACTTTTTCTAGTGATGACTAATGCCATGTGATTCCAAAAACAAAATGTTCTTTCTCCAAGGTATATAAAAAACGCACTTTATTTGAGTGTCAATGTATTATAGAGCGTTTTCACTCACGTGGCCAGCATCTATGCAAATTTATGAGAACAAAAGAAAGCGTTTACATAAGATAAGACGATTGGTTTAGAAGGCTGCCGTTTCATTGTTTTTGGACACCAATATGGCCGCCGTGACGTCATGTGAAAACGCTCTATAGCCTTCGTAGGGAAAGGGAGGGAGATTCCGGGCGCGCGTGGTTTCGCTTCCAAATTCCACTGTCCTTCCCTTTCGAACGCCTGCCACGCAGGCTAATGTTTTTTGAACGAACGTACTAACGACGGGCAACTTGACCTCCATTCTACGCGGTCATCCGAGTCATGCGTCATGCATTTGGAGTCACCGCAGCCAAACTTCAGGACAGGTCAATCTTGTTTCCTGTCGTCAAACTAGTTTTTTTAGTGCGAGCATCCGTTTATTGATAAACCGATGATCATTCCTGAGCCCACTGTACCAAGCGCACAGCTATTAGGCCTGGGTTCGAAACGGTATCCTAGCAAAATGCAGCGCATGCACAAAAAAGATCTTAATCGATTTAAGAGCACGCCAAATTCAAGCAAGCGAAAGAAAGGTTTGCTGGCAGAGTGAAACCGGACCAAAGGAAAAAAAGCAGAAAAAAAAAAAAGAGAAAATACAAGAGTGGTACGTCACCTTATCAGATGTGTTGCAGGTGTCAATTTCATCGTGCCACTCCTAAAAGGAACAGTGTAAAGGCATAAGGAGATATATAACTAGTCCAGCAACTCGTGATGTTGTTGTGTGAAGAGGATTAATTAAAAAAAAGGCAAAAACTCTTTTCTGCACAGAGGCATTTATGTGGCCTCGCAAAGGTTCTGAAACGCAAGGAGACTGAGCAAGGGAATTTAAAAAGTAAACGCCTGGAGAGTGATGTCGCTCCCGGCAAATGTGCTCTCTTTTTAATTTTCTGTATATTCTTAAAGGTGACAAGGGCAAACTTGATTTTCCTTATTGTTCTACTTCGCAACAAAAACACGGGTTTGCAAGAGATGAGATGAGTCGAACCTATACTATCTTAAGCGACCACCCAAAATGCGAATTTTCGAAGACTTGGTGGTCGGTTACGGAAGGTGATAGAACCATAGGGAGTTTCTTCCGAGAAGATGTACGGACACATCTACTTTATGGAAGAAAATTTACTGCATGCAATTTCTAAGTTAGGATATGTGTAGTTCCATGTTGTCGTTACAAGTTGTTTTTCGTGTACCTTAAGTAAGGGGGTGTTTACATGACACCGGGGCGACTTTCGCCCCGGAGCGAGTTTACTCCGGTTCCCTCTCATGGCTCTATGTTTGTTTACATGATACCACCACAAATTTCATGCTAGCGTGAGCTCACCCCGGTTCTTGTACCGGGGCGAGAATTTAACTCTGGTACGAAATCTCGCAACGGTATCATGTAAACAGAAACGACCACCCGTTTCGGTGTGAAATAGGTCTGCCGGTAGACTGGAACGGGTAGCGCATGCGTAATGTTCGCGATTTTGAATCACACGAGCATTTTATCAACATGAAGTGTACCTTCAAATAACGAGATGTGAAATAACCCAGTCATCATGTAAACGCGATACGAAATCATAAAGTCATGTCGGTATGAAACTCGCGACGGTGCGAGTTTTCTCATGTAAACACCCCCTAACACAGTACACAGAGTGTATATAAAGATCAGACCATGCGTGAAGTATTCGCTTACAAACAATCGAAAAATCATTAAACCGTCATCCCCGAAAAGTGGCCGCGGTCGCCTACAGGAAGTGGTCGTTTTCGACAGGTTCCAGCTGTAAGGCTTTGGGAAAATTTTGGTGTTTTTTATTGTCAATCGCTTATGGAAGGTGGTCGCTTACGAGACGAAGCTGCACATGGAGGTTGGACTGTATTTCTATTTAGCACTTTGACTTACTGACTGGCCATTGGGAATTGCAGGTGTGTTGTTACAGAAGCTATAACCACACAGGTCACAAATGTTGATCTTGAGGTCAACAGCCAGTGCAGTAAAAGGAAGAAGAAAAGCCAAATAAAGCAACAAGTTGACGATAAAGGTTATCCATCCAAATTTTTTCCTATAACAGAAAAAAATTAACAGATATTCTATTATTTTTCTTTCAATCAGAAGAGATAAATCCCTCATCCTCTCTTGTTTCAATCCAGTGCCCAAATGATGTCTTGAGCAGTTTCTTAGCCAATCACAATCAACTTATCTGAGCTGTGTCTTTCAGCGCGGGAAAACATGGGCGCGTACCTCAGGATTGCTTGTGAAGTTATCTATGATTGGCTAAAAAGGTGGCGCAAATTTTTTTTGGCCAATCAAAACGAGAAAACAAAACCCGGAGCGCGCTGACAGAAAATGGATAACACATAAAAACCCTGAAAAGAACAGAGAAACTGACCATTTAATGTTCATGAGGACGTAGCACACAGGGTGAGTCAAACATCTCTCCCGCCGCCGTTCTGCCATGGTCTAAAGGAACAAACAGGGAACAAATAAAAAAAAAGGGAAAAAATAAGAGTAAAAATAAAGCCATAAAAAATGTAAAACAATTGCAAATGATAAAATAATGTCAGAAGTGGGATTCGAACCCACGCCTACAAGAGTAGACTGCGACCTGAACGCAGCGCCTTCGACCGCTCGGCCATCCTGACACACGAGTAACAACGTAAACATTCTATTTACAAAGACATGGATGAGCAGGATACCGTGCGTCCTCGTGAAACGAAAGTTTAACGGCTGAACGTTTTGCTAGTGTGTAACGACGAAATACGTTTTTTTCGATTCTTCTATCCTTTGAACGATTTTACCAGATTTTAATAAAACTATAACAACAACAAACACCACCACAACAACAAAAGAAAAACAAAAACATAGTGGTTAAAAAATGTGAAGTTGTCAGAAGTGGGATTCGAACCCACGCCTACAAGAGTAGACTGCGACCTGAACGCAGCGCCTTAGACCACTCGGCCATCCTGACGAGATGGCTAATAGTTACTTTTTAACGTAATTATACAGATTTCAGGCAAGAACTTTTATCACTAACAAAAAGAAGGGGAAATTTCTTACCTTAAGCGCGTCAAGAGAGTGTTCCAATGGACTTGTCGTGCTCTGCTTTCCTTGTATTAGCCTTAAATCGTACGTTACCTAACAAATTAAGAGCCACAATCTATTATTCGAATTGGAAACACGGAAAGCTCAATACATCAAGCTTCTTTAGGGTCTCGTTCACTACTGATTATGTGGTACATGTACATCAAATACTGTGATGGTAAACGGGAGAAAGGAGAATTTTGGGGAGGTGAAGATAATGAGACACTTATGAATAATGTAAAATAACTAAAGTAAAAGACCATTGTTTTGATATCTTACCTTGAAATCTTTACTACATGGATCTCCATCTTGTTCAACGCAATTGTCTAAAACGCGCTGGAGATAAAAGTTAGCCAGTAAGTTATTAAAAAGGAAGCAATGAAATTTGATTTAAATCAGTTTAAAGAAAGGAGTAAAAGATACGGTAATGCACATTGTGTCCTAAACACCACGCTCACAGCGTAAAAGTAGGCAGTAAAATGTTGTGGCAGATATTTATTGTTACATATGATATAAAATGTTCTAAAATTGTTATGGGATTTAATGGAGCAGAGAGCAATTGTGGAATTAAACAAATTTTAGGCATCCTACTGACGAATAGTTACGATTTTTAGATATTTCGAGCAACAACGATTTGCCGTGTGTTCTCTTTGAATGAATACATATTAAACATGAGAAGGAGTGTTTTATCTAATAGAGCGATTTTCGTATGACCTTGAAATGAAAGCGCGCGAACAAGACAGAAACGACAAACGAACGGAAATAGAGCGATTTGATTGGTTTATCGAACGGACAGACAAACGCGTCTGGCTTTTCATTGGTTAAGCGAACGCTCAGGTGAAAAAACTTCATGCCCGAGAACTTTCCAGAAATCAACCGATACTTCGCTTTGACGTCATACTACAACACGATTGGCCAATCGAACAATGCCTTCTCCATATTAGGGTTTCTTTGGCGGGAAAACAAAGAGGCCATGTTTTGATCTTTTCATCCATTGGCTGATGAAACAAAGCACGAACACTTACCGAAACCTTTTTTCAAGGTCATACGAAAATCGCTCTATCCAAAACACCGAGAAGGGGTTACGCCAACGCGACTGAGAAAGAGTGTTATACCTGATATCGAAACACCAAGAGGTGATATATCAAACGCGATAAGGAGTGTTTCACCTGATTTCCAAACACTGAGAAGTGATATGTACAACACGAAGAGTGTTTCATCTGATATTCAAACACTGAGAAGTGATATGTATAACACTAGAAGGAGTGTTTCATCTGATATTCAAACACTGAGAAGTAATATGTACAACACGAGAAGGAGTGTTTTATCTGATATTAAAACACTGAGAAGTGATATGTACAACACGAGGAGTGTTTCATGTGATATTCAAACACTGAGAAGTGATATGTACAACACGAGAACTAAGGTTTCCGTCTTATAGAGAGTTGATTGTATCCAGTAAGAAAAAGATTGTTTCATTTGATATCCAGACCAAGAGGAAATATATCAAACACTAGAAAGAGTGTTTTCTCTGATATTCAAACTTCATAAAGAAATATTTCAGACACCTACATTAAAAGCCAGAGCGACACTCAGATTGGTCTTAACTCTCCGATGAACATCCCCAGGCCTAAGATTTCAGTCACCGTGGTGACTTTGATATTTTATTTTCATGAATTATTAATGAGTTTGAGAATGAAGTGTGCATACCTCTGCTACGTCAGGCATTTCTGCCACAAGTGTCTGAATCTGAGATACACCTCCACCTTCAGTGGTGTCAATCACCTCTTTCCATCTATAATTTAGGACAGATAGAATACTTAGTTATTCACAGTAACTAGATATCCAGCCAAGACCAAAACCGAAGCTCTCGAGGGATCTGTTAAGAAATGTATTTTTTAAGTAATTCACCTTTTGCCGTAAGCAAGAAGCAAACCGAATTCCTCCTTAAAAAAATGGACCTGTGCCTTCATCAATAAGCGGATAACTTTAAAAATACGTCACCTCAATGAGCTAGCGATACAGTTATGTGTCGCTGGTCAGCGGATACCCTATTATGACAGCTGTCAACGATCATAACATGGATGTCCATCTAATATCAAGTTAACGCAATATGTATACATGTACACCTTGGACTTTAAAGCTAGTAGGACAAAACACATCCTCTAACATGAAGCGGCGGGGGACGTACGTACGGACAATTTTGTCAGAACCAAAATTTCTTGGATGCAAACTTTTTTCTTACAGCGGAGCACCATGCAAAAAAATTTGGTTATCGGATAACCAAATTTTCTTCCATGGCCAGCTCCGCTGTAAAAAATTATGATATGCAACTTGGCAACCACGTTATTTATTAGTCCCATTTGCAGACAAGACTAGCAAAAGCACTTCGAATACTAGCCTGCATAGCAAGCGCATTTCAAATTCAAGCCGCTCGAGGGAGTCACGCGTGTCTACCTCGGGCGTCGTGATTTCGAGGTTGTTTCCGCCAAAGGTTGTGTCTTTACAAAGCGCTTTTCTATGCGCGTCTCGAGAAATCATTTTGTACGTACCTGCTATGTTCAATTATGGCCATCGCAACCTCTTCTTTGTCGTTGGATATGGCAAGGTCCAGCACATTCTGGTTATACTTGTTTAACAGGATTTCCTGTTCTTTAACCGACAGCAGATATGACACGAGAGATGCATGGCCAGTAGTTGCAGCCAAGTTCAGGGCCGTGTTCTGAATAGAAAAAAAAAATAAATAAATAATAAAAAAAAAATTCAACCATGTTTATAAAAGAATGTCAGAAGTGGGATTCGAACCCACGCCTACAAGAGTAGACTGCCACCTAAACGCAGCGCCTTCGACAGCTCGGCCATCCTGACAACATGCTCTCAAATAATTGATTTTGTTTTTTAAAAAACGCTATTGTAATTAACTGCGTCCCCAAGAATAACAACATGTCGCTACCACAATACTTACTGACAGTAATCACATGCAAATAGCCCAAGTTCGATATATTAAACTCTAACATGACTCCGAGGCTTTCTCGTCATTTTTGTATATTTGGTTTGGTTTTCTTTGCGCTCAATCCTCTCTTTTGGGAATTGCGAGTCAGTGGAGTCTTGAAAAATTTGCAATAGGCCATTTCCGAGTTCCAAAAAATCTCACTTTCAAAACGAGGCTAAGTGCGAAACCTTTGTTGCGAAAATGAGTTTTATTTGCATAATAATTGAAAATCATTTTCATATCAATGGCTTCGCACTTAGCCTCGTTTTGAAAGTGAGATTTTTTGGAACTCGGAAATGGCCTATTTTGACCCTAAAGCCTCGGAGTCACGTTAGAATTTTAAAATGTCGAGCGTGAGCTATTGCAAGTGAGTCCGACACTGCACCTGATGTTTATCAAGAGCGTTGAGACTCTCAGGGTGAGTCTGCAGTATGTACTCCACACAGCGCTCGGAGCCATTGACAGCAGCCATGTGAAGTGGAGTGCGGTCATGATGATCTCTGATAATAAATTGACGAGAGAAATTACATAGGTTTTATTAAGCTAATACTCAGAACAAGATAGCCGGACTAACGAGGGGGCAGGGTCACGCGAAAAAACATAAATGACTGGTCAGTGAGAGGGAGTTTATATTGTTTCTCGAGCATCTCAATGCTGAGTTTAGAAAACAATAAATTAAAGTGTTTACGAGAGAGATCACTCATTAAGTGGTTTGTTATATAGAACATGAAGAAAACTTCCACTAATTACAAATTTATGACAGTGAATCGGTCAACATTTTCGGGTAACATGGCATAGTTACATTCTGACGTCATTATTGTGTCATGCTGTGCGCTCAGGGTTTTTGGCGGGAAACAGTTTTGCTGCCTGATATCATGTGATCACTAGGACCCAAACTTTACACATTTCCTAACTTAGCGATACGAACATTTCTGTAATGCGGACCAAGGCTCTATTCCTTTTTGCTTCTGAATTCAGAAGAAGTGCGTGAAAGAATGAATACAAGAAATACGAGTGGATCTAAGTAAATTTTGCAAGGTAGTCATCTTCATATCACCTTTCAAGCGTAGCGCCCTCCATCAACAGAAGCTTGGCTATGTGCTCGTGCCCTTCGTGACATGCGTAATGAAGCGGTGTTTTACCCTGATTATTTTGTAAATTGATTATTCGGACATTCCTCTTTTCCAGTAATACTTCAGCAATCTGTAGCCAGCCGTACCTGAAAAAAGCAAACACTGATTCCTCAAAAAAGAGCGTTTTCATAGACCATTTTAGGATGTATGTTTGGTTTTCCAAGTTCAGACCACGTGATGGTTCTCGGAAGGTTTAAGCAGGTCTGCAGTCTGCAGAGTGCTTACCTTGTTCACGTTGCCTAAAACAAAGGTGTTGGGCAGGTAAAGCCACTTAAATTGACGAGAATTTAAAGGAAAATAAACGATTTCATAAATTAATACGATTTAAATTAAAATTCGCGTTAATTTCATGAAGAGTTGATTTGCTATAATAAGGTATCAGCCTAGATTTTCTGGAAGGTCCGCAGAACGTACCGAGCAACGATGTGAAGAGGTGTATCCAGTGAGTCTGACGTCACTTGACGAGCCGCCTTGTTCTTGTTGATGAAGAGAGCTATGTGCTGTAGATAGGGAAACAACAGTAATTAAATTAATAGGTTGAATATGAATGTCCGTGCGTGTAGTCCAGAATAGGAGTCTTGTTCAATGAATGACCTTTGCGTACAAGTCAACGTTAGAGTCACCAGAGTAAATTGTGTATAGTCAATTGTTGTATTTTCGACTAGTTAGTTACCCGATTAAGTTAAGTCTCCACGTTATTCAGATCGTCTGTCAGTTAGGTCGTGAGGATATTGGTTGCGAGTGCTCTGAGAAGCCAGTAATGCGTTGCTTTTTGTGATATAAAATGGAATTTTAGAAATACCTGACCTCGAAAATAAGGACATCTACCTGCAAGTAACCAGCCCGTGCAGCGTAATGCACTGGGGTGTATCCAGTAATGTCCTTATCAACCACTAACGCCTTCGCCGCAGGGCTCTATAAGTAAAGATAACAAATAAAAAAATGTAGCTGTAAATAATTTGGTAAGCAAATATGTCATTGTAAACAAACTAAATGATGATGGTTTGAGCGACAGCTCTTCCGAATAAAGCGATTCTAGAAATGTTTTTCCCAACTACGTTCACAGCAATAGCAAAGCGCCGACCCGCCCGCGGCATGTTTATCAGGCCGCGTACATATGCTTTGAAAACAAAGAGCTTAAACTGCTTTTCTGGTTGAATTTGCTGTTTACTGATGAGGATCAAGGCGCAAGGATTGGTGCAACTCTGTAACTCTGTCAAACACAATCAGCGCTTTTGTTACAAGGTATATCTTCGTCCGGTTCCGTCGAACAACTAAATCATTTATTTATTCATTTATTTTGATTCGCCATTTTAAAAGGGACACCTCAAAATCATGACACCAATAACTGCGGGCCCGTAAGCGGTCCCCTACCCTCAGGGGAGATAGCAAGTTTAAGCGATTGGACCAGCCTCGTCCCCAGGGGGGAAGAGGGGTGTAAGAGATCACCTCGAGAGCTTGGACCAGCCTCGTCCCCAGGGGGGAAGAGGGGTGTAAGAGATCACCTCGAGAGCTTGGACCAGCCTCGTCCCCAGGGGGGAAGGGGAGGGTAAGACTTATCACCTCAAGAGCTTGGAGCAGCCTCGTCCCCAGGGGGAAAGGGGAGGGAAAGGGGAAAGAGATCAAACAGCAGTGTGCCTTCTTTACGTCACTTTCCAACTGATAAAAAAGGACGAAGAGGACAAAGTCAACAGCTTAACGTCACCACCCAACGCCACGACCATCTGAACTGATGAGAGAAGATCTGAAATCACGGCGCGTCTCCCCCAACTGAGCTACCGGTAACCGGGAGGCGGTTAATCATGTAAGTAAGCATTTTTTGCTTAACCCTTTAAGTCCCAATAGTGTCCAAGATCAATTTTCTCCTTACAATTATCCATACACTGTAAAGAGATAAGTTATAAGAATCAATAAAATGATCACCCAAGAGAAAATACTTTGATCTTTGAACAAATTCTCTCAACTAATTCTTTAAGGAAATGTATGGAGATCAGCTTGGAGAATTTGTATGTGGATACTGGGGCTTAAAGGGTTAATTACCAAACGTATTACCTTGAGTAAGGCTTCCGTGGTGGACGAATTTCCATCCGCAATTGCTACGTGCAAGGGTGAGCGCAATTCCACATCTTTAAGTGATATATCGGCCCCCCCGTCCATTAGCGACTGAACAGTAGCTGTTCCGCCGACTGACGCAGCTAAGAAAAGGGGGGTGCGACCTTGAATGTCTCGGGGATCCACTGGAGCACCCTGAAAGAAGAAGGAACTTACACTTACATACCCTCGCCTTCTTTAGTACTGTTGGACTTCATACTTGTATGGATCACGTGGTGGTCGATACAATACTGGAAAGAATTGACGTTTGTTGTACGATGTGGTAGATTGGCGGGGAAGGGGAAGGTTGGGTGGTAGATGAAGACCTTTCGACATCCAACTGTAGCTGGCCTTACAGTCTACGAGGTCGACTGTTAAAGCAGTCAACCTCCACGTTATATAAAAGATAGCAAGAAAGGATGGTAGCCAGTGGACCTTTTACGCTTCATCTTGTAGCTGTGAATTTTATACCACAGATGGTACCATGCACATTTTTAACAAATGCTCGGGATTATTCTTTATTGTAACTAATTCCTTTTCACCCTCGACCTTTTGATTGACGGCTCGCGGTCGCGCGGCCCGGGCTGGTTTGCAGCCCGTCAGTCAGATAGGGACAAAATACACCTCATACCTGATCTACTAAGTAGTTGACAACAGTCACGTGATTGTTCAGCGCTGCCCGGTGCAGGGGTACCATTCCTTGCTCATCCAGCATCTCTTCTTTACACGCACCACGGTCTGCTCCGACCAGCAGCTGAACTATTTCCAGTGAGCCTTGTGTGCACGCCAGATGAAACGCTGTACTGTTGTCCGCCTCCTACAAAAGTGGGTATATTTTTGTGTTGAAACAGCCCTGTTTTAGCGAGCTTAACAACGACGTTTTTGAGGGAATTCCTGAGCTGGGTAAAAGCTAAGCTAGTAAGATAGTGTTTGATGTAATTGGCCATTACCTTTGTTTGACGCACATTTGCTCCAATTTGCAGGCACAGTGACACGATCTGAGGAAAAAGAATTCTCCATTAATACACGTTTTACTTTTATAAAAAATCCAGTTTTACTTCATGGACGATATGTTAGACCATGCGAAATCTCAGTTGAAAGAAGGCAATATTGTTTCCTTTCGGAGGGCCAGTTTAGGCTGATGAGATCAACTGAAAGAAATATAGTTTAACCCTTTAAACCCTAAGAGTGATCAGCATCAAATTTCTCTTTTTAAAAAGGAGTGGTCATTAGAATCACAGACATGATCACCGAGATTATTTGCTTCATATTTGATCAACTTCTCCCCACTACTACTATAGGAAATGAATAGGGGCAAAAAATGAGAATTCAAATAATGATCTTAGGGTTTAAAGGGTTAAGGTACCCAAGAAGCTGTGTGACTAGCCTAACAGTTTCTCAAAGTTCCTTTTTTGTTGTTTGTAGCGTTGGATATGAGGCTTATGAGACATATATGTTTGACACGAAGCTGTTATTTTGTCATTCACAAGTAATTTCGATTTCTCAAGTTCCATAGCGAATAGCCCACGTTAGATATATTAAAATTCTAACAAGATTCCGAGGCTTCAGGGTGAAAATTGCAATTTTTTTACGACTCCATTGTCTCGCAATTCCCAGGAGAGACATAAGCAGAAAGAAAACTGAACCAAATATAGATAAAAGACCAGAAAGCCTAGAGGTCATGGGAGAAATGTAATATATCAAACGTGAGTGTAATATAAAAGTGAAATAGAAAAACTCCACTGTGATGCTTTGAACCCGGGTCACTTGCTTTATAGCCTACATCCATATCCACAACACCATCGAGGACTAGCTGCCAAATCCAGTAATTTTTAAAATATACAGTCATGTTCTTATATATGCCGTACCCCATTACAATATTCGAAAGCTAACCGTTTTCAGTTCAGTGCTTAACCCCAATCACTGTAGATCAGTGCTTAACTCTCTACTGTGTTCTCTCCATAACTGGAGCTCTGTAGTTTTGGTTTCTTCAGCTATTATAGCCTCATTCGTTCCATTACGGAAATAATGCGTTGTGTAAATTCATAAGGTGTCCAATCTGGTTTAGGTCGTTGTTATCTAAGGTCTTCCGAGCTATTAGGACGCGTAATTGGCATTATTCAGTGGAGGATACGGATCTTCGGATAAGGGGGGGGGGGGGGGGGGGGAGAGCGGTCTCGAAAATATTTCTTTGGGAGCCCTTTGGGTCTCAGTTTGGTCTAAAAATAAGGGGGGCGTCCTCTGGATCCGCCACTGATATTAGAAAAAAGAACTAGACAGCCGTGACACAGCGCTCTAAAACTACTGCGTCGACTCGCTGCGCATGCACTTACCTGTGGAATTCCGCTGTCCACTGCTAGATGTAACAAGGTGCTTCCTTCATTATCAGCATTACAAAGGAGATTGTCTTTGTCAATTTGTTTTTCGTCCACTGATAAAAAATTATCACAGTTGAAAGTTAATTGGGGAGGCCTCCATTCTTCAGACTGAAAAACACTAGTTACGCATGCGTTGTAGCATCACCATTTTGCTAGTAACTCATAGATTACCACAAGGTCCAATTCCGCGTTAGATTTGTCTAACGCCAGGCGGCAAGGATTACAAATGGCGGGAAAATCATGATCACATGATACTGGGACACTTACAAATACTGACAAAGTACTCAGCAACAGATTGTGCCCCCTTGGATACTGCCATACCAAATGGCGTCATCTTATCTTCAGCTGTCTGACTGATATCACCTTCGTGTTCAACCTAAGAAAAACGAAACATTTTAATGTCAAATTAGGTTTGGTTTAATGTTAGTACCTTTTGCCCAGTAGGTCTGGCCCTCTATCTAGGATTGTGTGTCGTACAGAGCGTTTTCATCCATGCACGCGTCCAGCCGTTATGTTACATAAGAAAAGAGTTCAACTCCTACAGGATTGGTTTGGAACACAAACATGGCCGCCGTTTCATTGTTTTGACACACCAATATGGCCGCCGAGCTGTCATGTGAAAACGCTCTACAACTTGCTGTCTGGACTGTTCATTGTAGCTCCGCTTGTTTAACGGTATGGTTTAGTTAATAAGGAAATACTATAGTGCTGTGAAAGACCAGAAGAGTAGTTAAGTATAGAAATTTGATCAAGGCGTATCCCATATTACCCACCTACCCCTCCCCTAAGCCAACATTAACACTTACTTCTTAATTAGGGCAAAATTTTGTTTTGGGGGGGGGGGGGGGGGGGGAGTGGACAGTTTCCCAAAAACGTATAAAGATCCTCTTTGGATCAGATAGCGTTCTACTAGGATCCACCATTTTTGGTCCTTTCGTTCTACAGTGCTTCTGTTATGTTTATGTTCTGAGAGGTAACAGGACCGTACAACTTTGTCGCATGCGATAAGTTAAAGTTACGTCATCCATGAGTCAGTGAAAGGTTCAGTTTACTGGATACAATTCTCGTTGGCTTATCGTAAGTGACAAACACATGATCCTGGACAATTGTCCTCACCAAGAGTGTGTGTCGCTTTTTTAGAAGGTTGTGCATCTGAAGGGAGAGGAGTGTATGTCAGTTTACTTACCAATTGCTTACAAATATCCACGCTGTCAATTTGGGCAGCAATGTGTAGAGGTGTGTACGAGCCAAATCCCTTGGCATTGGAGTTACTTTTACTGTCATTTAGAAGCAGCTGGGCAAAGAAAAAAATAATAAGTGGAATTTCTTCGCGAGCTCTAAGCAAGGCAGACAACAGGGCGCATTCATTGGATTTTCTGTTTATCGTTGTTCGTTGTTCGAGAGTTCAACTAGATATTCTATTGGCCATGCAATTCGATTTTGGGAGAGGGAATGAGAGATGCACTGATGGAAGACAAGCAAAGAGCTCACAACATTTTAAATTGCAATTTCCTTTGTTTGTCTTCTCCAAATGGCGTCTCTTCCATTGCTCTCCAGCATGGCGGCATTTTACCACGTGAATTAGCTCGAAAAGGCCCATTCAAGCTTTTCCATGACTCTGGCCATTGTTTACAAAGAGGTTTTGGAGATACAGTATAAAGATAAGACAAATGTTTTCGTTCATTTCCAGAATATTTCAGAAGCTTTCCGAGGAGTATACGAAGGTGTTTGTATAATAGACTAACAATGAGAGAAAACGTCCGGGTGTTTAAGAAGAATTAAAAGCAAACTGGTTCCCAGGACTTTTCTCTCAGTAATAAGGACCGAAAGCCCTGAGAACTAGGTTGTTTAGAAGCTTACCACCACAATGGCTTCACTGTTCACTCTAACTGCATTGTGCAGTGGCGTGTCACCGCGCTCGTCCAAACACTTCACATCAGCTCCTGATTTAAGCAGTAGCTCAACAATGGTCACATGTTTGCCAAGAATAGCATTATGCAGCGGTGTCTTGCCGAAGGTATCTTTCGCATTAACATCTGCTCAAGGACCAGGTGATCTGTGACGTCACTGCGGGGGCCTGGGGAAAGAAATTTTAATGCCGTATACCATAAACCAAAGCTGACGGGAACAGATTGAATTGAATTGAATTGGTGCGCGCGTTGGTTTATGGGATACGGCATTAAAATTTCTTTCCCCAGGCCCCCGCAATGACGTCACAGATCACCTGGGAAATAAATAACAAAAACTGCAAATCAGTTACGATGATGATGATGGCGGCGTAGCATGGGGAGGGGCCGGGGGAGCCGTGTACCCCCCCCCCCCCAGTTTTTTTTTTGCCTCAAAAAGTCAAAACATATACGCATAAAATTTGAATAGAAATTCATCTTCCAGAGCACTGAAACAATAATGTCTCTGCAGTTAGGTGAAACATTTCCTGGTTTTAAGATACAAAGACCTGTCCAATGGGTCCTCCGCACCCAAAACCCTCTGCTTTTCAAATAAAATGACTATGAGCTACCTAAAATGTTTTTTGTGCCCCCCCCCCCCTAGTTTCTAAAGGCTTGCCACGGCTCTGCGAGGGTAAAGATTCCGGCTAGCGGCTAGTCTTGTTAGTTAGAGCAGCGGTAGGAAGGGTGCGAAATGTGAAAAACACGCTGATGTTGGTGGAGTCTTCCTTTAGGTGAGCTCTTTTTGCTGGGACACCAACTAATGACCAATCTATTACCGAACGAATTTTGTCTCGCGAGGCCGTTTTTTTAATCAAAGAACTAAAAAACCTGGGGAAATACAGAAGAACAAAGGTGAGGGTAAACCAGCCATCCCCTAAAGAAAAAATAGAGCTAAAGGCAGGAAAGGGAAAGCATTTTCCCTAAATTTCTTGTTACAACGTGCAAAACTCTTGTGCCTTGCTTTCATGCCTAGAGACTTACATGTCCCGAATGTACAATGACCCGGAAGTCAGAATGCATTGTTGGCCATAAGCGGTAAAAACATTCATTTCTTTCAGAAGTAAATTTCATTCATCAAGAGAAAGCAAAATCCACAACCGTGAGGGATAGCGCGTTTGGACATCGCATACTAAAGCTTCCTTCAGCTTTGAATTTCTTTAACAATCATTGATTATTACAGAAGCTATATGAAACATTTGAGAGAGAGTTTCGTGCGATATCTCAGTGACACTTCGAGACTGGCCAAAACAAAACAACAACTTAACAATAAAGAACTGAACGCCTTAACTTCAAACACTAAATGCACTTCATAGTGTTTGGATTTTACTTACCAACTCCTTTTCCAAGCAATTTTTGAACCTCTCCTTCATTTCCTGATAAAGCGGCGAGATGTAATTTTTGCAGCTTGTTTCCTTTGCCTGCTTTCTGTTAAAGGTGAAAACAAACAAAGAAGCTTTACATAACGACTTCAAATCTGCTTTGTGTTTTAAAATTAATTCTTAATAAAGCTTTAGGGGAAATAACTGCGGCATAGCTATGTCGTATAGAGTGTTTTCACTCACGTGGCGAGCATCTATGCAAATTTATTGAAACAAAAGAAAGAGTTTGCATAAGAAAAGAGTACAACTCCCAGAGGATTGGTTTGGGACACCAACATGGCCGCCGTTTCATTGTTTTGGGACACCAATATGGCCGCCGTGACGTCATGTGAAAACACTACAGACGAGATGAGGCAGAAGTAAGAATATCATGAAAAGAGGAAATTTTGATCAGTGACCCTCATGAACTCACACTCCCCCTGTTTTGTCCTGACGCCTTTCATTCAGGTTATTGACTCGAACTCATAAGTAGCTACCGTAGCTATGACAGTAATTGCTCCGTAAAGCGACTTGTTATCAAGGAGTTTATATAAGTTAAAGCTGTCTCACTTTGTGAAAGTTGAAAATGTCGTTAAGAGCCATAGCTAAACTTGTTGCATGCACTTCAGTGGAATTACGTGTCGCTATCAAGCTAGCGGAACGTAATTGCAAACAAAGGAAGTGCATCCCGTCATCATGCAGAATTGTTACATCTGATAGTCCAACAACACGGCGGCTTACTAAGCAGTGAAAACTGCAACCGTAAAGTTTACGATTTTAGTTTCTAAGGTTTATATGGATTACATACAAACCAGGTTAATCTTACCAGCTTTCTGTAGGATGCAAAGTAATTGTTCAGCATCGTACTTGTAGATTTCAGAGACTAAACGTCCCTTCAAATACACACGCTTACGATGTAAAGATATCGCCCTTAGATGGAACAAAATACTTTCCTTAAGCCGGGCTTTAAATTTATAGAGCGTTAAGCCTTATAATTGACTTTATTCTAGCAAAACTTGTTTGTTTAGCCTAGACTGCAGAAAGGAACATGGAATCTTAAATTACTTATTTTCAACTATACGTGACCCGCTAAACTCAGAAACTGGAAGTTTTTCAAGTTAATGCCCTCCTGTCATAAAAAAACGTTATCTAAAATGCGCAATATATGAGTGAGACTCAACTTAAGTTCAATACCACCACCCAATAATTTTTTTTATTAACTCTCAATAGAAAATATGTGCATGTTATTCGATGTATTACGCATGAAACCTCTGATTGCTCATGCTAATACTAAAGTCAATAATGCCTCGCTCTTTCAAAAGACATCATGTCACAATCTTCAATAAACTTACCTCGCAAAAGTCTGATAATCGTTTAAGGCGGTCTGTAAATTCCGTATCTTACCTGGTGGTGTTTAAAACGGGCGTGTTTATTAGGAGTACCAGTAATTGCTGCGGCATTACCGTTGGCATCATTATTTTGGTCATCCGAAGAGTCTGAACGTAAAGATATTTGACTAAACTTTCTCATGTTCTGCGAACGATCGAGCGTCGGGCTGGAAGGAGGTTGAACATGTAAAGGAATGTCCTTCACTGTTTTTTGTTTATCGTTTCTAGTCAAAAATCCTGAAGAAGGTTGTAGGTATGCAGTTTGTCGCTTTTTTAACGCCTGTTTTTGGTACATATTTCCTGGAGATGCAGCCATCGCATAGGATTTGTTATTTCTCGATTAACCTCCTTTCGCGACTTCCAATAGAAATCCGGCCGCTTACTAGGTGACAAAGTTATTTTTTGAATTTTACATGCGCTGTTCCGAATCACAGCTTGTTTGTACTTCATTTTGACGGCTGGGTGGTACTTGACAATCGTATTAATTGACACCTCGGTCAATTAAACCCTCGATAATTATCGGCAACGTACGTCTATCATAGGGCTATGACGTAATATTATTTTCATATTGTAATTTGCTAATAGACGTATATGAAGTGATTATTTGACTCATTTGAACTTCTGGTTTCTTCTAAAAAGCAGCCACACACTCTATTCCGTTGTGTATTGACCAGCCAAGTTTTCCAAAACATTGACTTGAATTTGTCGGCGAAATTTTGATCAAATATCTTGAAGGCCGTTTAGTTCATTTTGTACACCAATAATGTTTTAAAAACTGTTCTAGTAGACACAGGCACGTTTCATCTCATTTATTAGACAACGATTCACATTTCATTAGAAAATAATAAGTGTTCAGAGTACTATCTCATCAAAAGAATAACGAACTTTTGTTATAAAGGAACAAAAATGAATAATTTTATAAACCGTCTAATGATGTAATGAGTAACAAAGCATTAACGACCCAGTGAAAAGTGCAAATTTATCATTCTGAAAACTTTTTTCTCTTCGAAGGGTCGGCAATCATGGAGATATGCATTTCGTTCTATTGAACTTTTGAGTTAAAAGCTCCGTCGACGAAAACTTATGGCCACTGCCTATAAGATTTTGTCTGATGATGGTGGGTGCGAGATCAATGAAGTGAAACCTATTCATTATGTCATCAGTCATTCAACACGGTGCTACAATTTGTATTTTAGTTTGCTAACCGAAGAAAGTCCAGCTGACAGTTCGCGGCATTACCACATAACAGCCCCGCGAAATACCGGAACAAAGCTAGAGATTCATGAATCGACCTCCGCAGCTTTCTCAAAGCGAAACTAATTAATTGAGAGTTTTCCTGAGAACTATTGGAATTCAAAGGAAAGACACATTTCCCTCCCTTATGTATCTTACTTTATTATTAACTTTACTTTAAAATAAAGAAAATAATTTGAAAAGTCCAAACAATAGGACGGAAAGCCACCAAGGAGAGGTTTCTGACGTTTTTAGACGAAAGTCGGAAGTCGTAAGTCCGGCGGAAGTCGGAAGTCGGAAGTTGAAAGACGGAAACTCAAGGAAATCCTTCCTTGGCTTTCGTAAAAAAAGACTCAAGAAGATTTTCTGTAATCTGTTTTCTTACAGTCCTTTTTCCTTAAAGTTTGTTACTGGCTTTGGTTAAGCCCAAAGAATGGTGGATCGCTATTTGCTCTAGTTATGCAAATCGCTGCACGCCAGTACATGTTTATAAACGCTGTTTAAAACCGTGAACGGGCAAACAAAGCCACTTTAATAGTGGAATTTTTAAACTGTTAAACTGTTTTAATAATGTATTCCACCCATTAGCGGTAGCCATGACTTAAAATCCCTTCATAGACGCAGAACCCTTGTAAAAAACAAGAAAATCAATCTAATTTTAACACGAGAAAGACGTCTCTGGGGGATTAGCTCAAATGGTAGAGCGCTCGCTTAGCATGCGAGAGGTACCGGGATCGATGCCCGGATTCTCCACGGTTTTTTAATTTATTTTTTTCTTTTTTTTGCCAATAGCTCGGATAACATACAGGTTTTCCGTTGCAAATTGTTGACAATCCTTTTCAAATTCCTCGCATCAGGAACTTCGCTACGTTTGGGTCGAACCTGCGGGGGCATGTGTTAAGCTCAACCGACATGTCTAAATAATGTACATCTAACCGGATTTTCGAAAACGTTACCGCCAAATGTCTAACAGTTTTTTTCGGCCAAAAAGTTGCCATTATTTGAGGCGACTACATGTTTTAGTATAATTACATTGATACATTGATGATTATTCGAGAAAATAAAATTTTTGATCAATTGCAGACATCGAAACATAAAAAAATCTGGCTGCCATTTTTCAATGTTATAATCACCGCGCGGTGATTATAGCGGGATAAAGCGAATCTCCTAGCCAATCACAGCGCTCTATTTTCGATAATCAACAATGTAATTATACTAAAAAAACTTAGTAGAAGACTTCAGCGGAACCTCGATTTAACGAAGTGCCAAGGGACTGGGGAAATTTGTTCGTTATATCGAAGCTTCGTTATATCAAAATCCTTGATTTAACGAAGCTTTGGGAAAACAAGCAAAATGTTCGTTGTATCGAGGTACAGTTAATGATTAACTGTTTAACAGAGGCGCAAGAACTATCGAAGCCACAGAACACCCAAACTGTAAAAGCTCAACCGTCTGCCATTACGCAAGAGCGCCATTGATATCAATGAAACTAAGGATTTGCAAGACGAAGAGTGATTCCTGCTTGCTAATCAAAACGTGAACAACTTTATATCCAAGTTTAAAAGATGCCCTCTAAATGATCCTAATAATTTCGGTCTTTCGCGACGGAGTATCGGAAACATCTTTTGCCTGCTTTTGACGAGTTTGATCGTACGCGTGACTCCTGGATCATAATGAGGTATAACTCTAAACACCCAAGGAAAATTTATCTTACTAGTGCTGGCTAAATTCCGTACTCACTCCTTTACGTAACGGCTTCCTTTTCTGCTTTGCTTCATTGTTTTTGCTGTGTGCAGAGCCATTTTCTGGATCCGACAACATCAGGTTTTCTTCTTTTTCTTCCATGCTTAGCTGAGACTTATTCACGCAATTACAGACAGTGCAAAATGTAAAGCAAAAAATAAATATTCTTGTTTTTATGACAGGGGTGCACTATTGTTCGGCATGCGCCCACAAGAGGAGGCTATATATAACTTTAATTTTAAATGCAAGAATCTGTTTGGCCGGAAAAAGAAAATTACATAGTTTTTTGAAGCTGACATATGAAAGAATTATGTGCACTCAATAAAAGACTGGCTCTTTTATGATATTTTGGCAATAACATGTTCATAAGAAATACATTCCGCCTGTTTTTATCTTATCATTATTATTATAAAGGTCAAGATACAAAGGGTTGGCTCATTTACTTTTAGTTCCAAGCTGTTGGAGTTTAACAATCATCATTGTTTGGGAAACATATATTACTAAGCAATGGCGACCAACAGGTTGCCTCGGGGTAGCAAAGCTCTCATCAAAACATTGAATAAATTACATCATCATTAGGTCTTAGAACATCCTTAACTTCCAAAATCAAATCAGGAACTCACTTGCCACTGACTTCGATCATTCAAGCCCTAGGCGAAACCAAACTTCAAGCTCTCTTGTGCCAGTTTTTGGTATTGATTTTCCATTTATCTGTTTATTGTTTTTTTGAAAAGGACTCTGTTTAAACTAGCTCTAACTAATGCTGACCCATTAGTTCCAGAATCAAATTTAAATAAATAGATTAAGGTTGCTTGAGCGGAGCCAAGAAATTACTTCATTAACTTTACTTGAAAATAAAGAATATGATATGACTGAAAGTCCAAAAAGATACCGCGGAAAACCGAAGATTTGGAAGACCAAGAATGATTCCTGCTTGCTAATCAAAATGTGAACAACTTTATATCTAAGTTTAAAAGATGCTCTTTAACAAATCCCGACGGAACTATCGGAAACACCTTTTACCTGCTTTTGACGAGTTTGATCGTGCGACTCCTGGATCATAATGAGGTATAACTCTAAACACCCAAGGAGAATTTATCTTACTTGTGCTGGCTAAATTCTGTACTCACTCCATTCAGTAACAACTTCCTTTGCTGAATTGCTCCATTGTTTTTGCTGTGTTCAGAGCCATCTTCTAGATATGACAACGTCAGGTTTTCGTCTTCTTCTTCCATGCTTAGCTGCGACTTATTCACGCAATTACAGACAGTGCAAAATGTATCTGTTTTTACCATTTATCTGTTTATTTGTTTGTTGTTTTTTCAAAGGACTCTGTTAAACTAGCTCGATCTAATGCTAACCCAGTTGTTCCAGAACATAAATTAATTAGGGGTAACGAATGGTCTTTGCGAGCTTCCCCGACCATGCCGAGCACTGCGATTTTTTTGCGAGCACGAGCAGAAATAAAAAATTTGCTTTGCGAGCTTGCGAGCAACGCAAAAATTTCGGGAGCACGAGCAAGCGAGCACTCGTTTAAATTTTGCGAGCAAATCGAGCAAAGGTAAAATTTTGCCAGCGGTTAAAAATTTTAATGGACCATTCATCACCCCTTTAATTAATGTTGCTTGAACGGTGCCAAGAAATTATTTGAATATGTATTAATTTTGTTCGGCATGCCCCCACAAGAAGAAGCTATATATAACTTTAAGTTTACATGCAAGAACCTGTTTGGTCAGAAAATGCAAATTAAAATATTTGGAGGGGCTTATTTTCGGAATTTTACGGTTTTTATCTTTTTTAATTGTCTTTCCATTTATCTGTTTATTGTTTTTTTACAGGACTCTGTTAAACTAGCTCGATCTAATGCTAACCCAGTTGTTCCAGAATAAAATATAAATAAATTAATTAATGTTTCTTGTGCGGTGTCAAGAAATTATGTGAATGTGTATTAATTTTGGTCATTGCACACAATTGACTGGCCATGAGGAGACACCCCAGCACTCGGTCCCTGCCGCTTTTCAGACGTATATATAATTTGTAATCGCTATCTCTTAAAAAAATCTATCTAAACGGCACCCAATGACTGGTTCCCAAAGGCCACTGTCTTAAAAGAGCGATGACTGTATGTTTCGGTTCAGTAGACCGTGGCAAATACCAACGCTTAGGCGAATAATACAACAAAAGAGACTGTCTAGAGGTTAAAGGATAAATAATATACATTTGTTTTACTTTTTTCCTTCAAGCCTTGAAGCTACGTTTAAATTGTGGCCTGAGTTGATATTTTCCTTTCTTTGTTAGAAGCCATTATGATACATTACCACAGCTAAACACACCGTAAGATAAAATTTGAGTTCAGGATAAATATGATGAAACACAAAGTATATCTATATTCAAAAGGAGATACATTATTTCGTTAGTTTTTAAAAATGTGAATACCACGGCTCTCTTAGATCAATTTATCATGATTATCATTCTCTCCACGACTCGACCAGGAGAAGCTACTATCTATAGCCAGCAATTCAACCCCTCCCCCAAGGGGAGCCCCTTGGGGGTTTGGGTAAGGAGAAGGCTTGCACTTCACACACAAGTTTAAACTCTTGTACATTCGCGGCTAAAGATGTTAAGTTGAATTTATATTTTGGAGCGATTTGACTAAATTGCCTTTAATTTGGTGAGGTTCTTCCAATATGACGGTGTTTGCTTGTTGCTTGTTTGTCTGGCTCTTTCCGTACATATTTTCTTTGTGACTTCCGCTGCAAGTGAGACGGAATAAATATGGTGGGTAAGGCGGGAGGGATATACTACGGAGATAGATCTTCCCGGCTAACAATAATTCCTATACTACTCTGGACCAAAAAGAGAAAATTGAGTCAGCGAGCAAGCTCTTCTTTTGAGAACCGCGAGAGTCCACGTCACTCGCGAGCGGTAAGTGAGGCGAGGCGGCTTACTCGCGCGTACTAATACTCACGCAATTTCCAAACCGTGATTTTCCCGCATGTTGAAATTATAATAACAGCGAAGAAACCATAAGTGTGTAACTTCAATATAAAGTGCATTAGGCCGAGCGACGGTACTTACAGTACCCTTTTGACGACAAAGTGCGCGATGATCAGTCTTCCATCAACAAATTATATCACCTGCATTTCCCGCAATCAATAAGCGTGATAATTATGAACGGTTTTATTAAAATGGGTTATAATACGGTAACAGTTTGTTTTAGCGAGAACACCTGTCAGGAAAGTTTAATTTAAACTACTTCCCCCACTGACTCCTTATCAATTATTTACCAGGTTTATACGGCTACTTCCAACTTCAATAATGACTGAAGCTATAGAATATATGCATTATGTACATTGTCTCCCAGCACACAAACGCAGCACCAACAATCCAGCGTATACTCTGTATATGTTCACGAACTGAAAATTATCCCAATTCTATCTGCGCAAACCCTCCTATCATCAAAGCTTCATTAATCTATGTGAAACGTTAAAATGCTATTAAAACGTCTCCTAAATGAGATGCAATTTACAGGTGGTAAACAGAGCGAACACTTCCTTCCCAGTTAAGCCGGAGTTATTTCAGAGGACCGTTTCCAAAGTAACTTAGCTATAAAAAAAATCGCCTAAACTCGCTGTCGCGGATTCTTGTTCAATTTTTACACAGTGCTAGTTACCAGCACACCCCTCCTGGTCCTAACGCATTTTAGCATAGTCTATACGGACAGTGAGTTTGTTTTAGTACATGGTATAAAAAGTGGGCTTAAGCGATCGCCGGCATGTCCAAACTGTTTAAGCACAAATTTTAACAATTCACATGCAGCGCAAAAGCAAGACCATAAAACTTTTTACTTTCTATATATTGCCTTAAAGACTTAAATTTGCCCCTTATTCGGCCAACTCAGTTGTTTAAACAAATTTTAAGAAAGTATGAGCAAAAAAGAAAATAAAAACTGACCTCTTCAATAACCGAAGCTAATCTTTCGACCAGTTGGAAAGTCTCCTCATCTTCGTCTAAGATTTCTGAAAATTGTAGAGTTTTAGCATCCATGTTCGTAGAAACAATAGTCCTTACCAGTTCGTTTATAAAATTTCAAATACGCAAGCAGGGCGAAACTATCCTGACGTTGCTCAGTTCACTCAATTTAATAAAGCGCACACCTTTTTAATAATTGATGGAAAGTAATATGAAAATTCTAATAGATGCAAATAGGTTGTCAATAAAACATTGTAGGCTGAAAAGTTCCACTATATATCAAATATCTTTTGTTTAGTTACAAGCTGTCAGAACAGCTGGCCACACTTTAAATTTCAGGGGCGGATCTACTCCCCCCCCCCCGCCTTATTTTTAGATCAAACGGAGGCCCGGAGGGCCGAAAAAAATGTTTTGGGAGACCCCCCTTTCCCCTTATCTCAGGGTCTGGATGACCGCCCCCAACCCCCCCTCCCCCCTCCCCTTATATGAAGGTCTGGATGTGCCACTGGATTCTACTAGCAAACCTTTGCTGGTCAGTTAAGTCTTTGGCTAAAGATTTTTGCACCGACCTCTTTGGTGTTGGGATCAATCAAAAAATAGAAGTTGGACGCACAGTTAATTGTAGGAAACATCATAAGTGTGGTTTCAGTGACTCGTTTTGCAATTAAAGGTTTAACTGAGGTTAGGAAACACCCCTTAAAGCTTATTTCAGAAACATAGAAACAAGTTCGATAGATAGAAATAATAACTTCCCTTAGTAGATGTATTCAGCTGTGGAATGGGAAAATAAGCGTTTTCTGTAAACGAAGTTCGTTTATTTAAACCTGAAGATACTTCCCACTTTCACTTCCAAACTTGAACATAAGCAGATTTCCTTATCTCAGTAAAATCTCGTTGGGGCCACGCGACCTACCACCTTTTTAGTTCTTTGTTCTCAGTTGGGCTATTTTCAGCTAAATTTCACTTACTTTCCTACTTTCAAACTAGGGTTTCTTTCGACAGAATCTTAGGAAAATTTAGTTTCTTTCAAACCATCGTTTTAGCTTCTTGTATAGGAATTTGGCTATAGAGATATTTTCAGTTTTGCAAATAATTTCCACACGCAGCTGAATTCAACTAAATTTGGTATCTTTTGTTCTATCAGTTCTACCACCTCTAACACCTGTTTTTACGCAAAAGAATACTATTGACCTTTCTTAGAAACTAATTAACTTAACAGTTTAGTATAAGTGCAACCACTTTGTAAGCTTAGAAAAACCTTAAAAACTTAAAAATCTTGGAATTTAGAAGAACTAAGAAGCTCGAGAATAAACCGTTGTTCAACTGAACTTCCTGTGTACCTCGACTCAATCAAAAGCTGTACCTCTACACTACAACCAATATCAAAACCTTGAAGCTACTACCAACCTTATAAATTATATTTTTTTAAAAAAGGTGAAAAACCGAACATTTCCTGTTTCGGTGGACGTCACAAGTCTTGGCAAATATACCACAAAAAGAGGGTATTGAAATTATTATAGTTTGCAGAGTGTATGAAAATTTCTACAGACAGCCATCCTATTTCTACACAATACCTACGAGAAATGCGTAGATTAATCCTCAAGGAAAATTTTTTCCAGTTCAATGAAAAGCTCCACCTACAAACCCACATTACTGCGATGGGCACAAAGACGTAGTTTCCTTTGCCAACATTTTCATAGCATATATTGAAACTGACTGGCAAATTCCCAGTAAACAAAACAGTAAAACTTACATCACCCTGATATTTAATTCACGACCGAAATATCTGACACTGAGACTGTGTTTCAAACACGGTTACCAATATACAAAGGCACAAGATTCAATACGAAAAAGCTATTCTTGATGTGAAGACACATTTTAACAGACGGAGACCTTCCAGTACACGCATCTCACCTCTTGCAGTTTTTCACTAAAAATAATTTACTTATCCAAAAGGCTAGAGCTGTGCCTCACTTTCCTCTGTGTCCAGTTAACCTCTCGGATTACTTTTTACTGCGCCCTTTAATCAATATAGGGAAACCCAGTTCGCATTTACAATAAAAGCCTTGGTGATTTTATCGGTAGTTTATTGGCAAACAAAGGTGAAATTAACGATCACGTTGCATAAACAATTCTGAGTTAACAACTATTACTAATTAACATGCATTTTTACTTATTAAACGATATTTACCGCCAACCGACAAAGGTTGAAAATTTTAACCGACTACCGTGGGGGTGGGGGAGAAATGAATGTGTGACGAACAAACCCCACAGGACGTCTGTGGGGAGGCTACCGACAAAGTAATTAGGGACCTTAAGCAAGGACGACGACGACGGAAGCGAAAACGTCGTTAAAAAAATGAATTTGCGTTCTTTCAAACTTAATGGCGTTCATTTGGACCCGCCCAATATGTCAAATGCAGGCGACTTTTCCTGGAGTTGAATTCTTAAGGATTTTATTCAGGTTAAAAAAGAGGAAAGAAAATTCGTCGTCGTATGTTCACGTCCTCCATAAAACGGCAAATTAGGAGGTTTCACGTCGTAGTCTTGCGGTGGACGTCAAAGAAGTGTACTAAAAAGCGTGATGCACGTGCAGAGCTGTTGTTTTGATCATCAAACCTTTTGTTTTTTTGAAGTTAGACCCTAGCTCTTCTAACAGTGGTGCGTTAAAGCTGTTACTTTTTCATGGTCAGGGCTTTGCGGAAGTGCCGAAAGGGTCAAATAAACAGATCACAAATCACTTATAATAATTACGTCTTGGCTTAGGTCACATTTGGAGCGCGTATTTCTTGCATAGTTAGAAATTCAACACCAAAAGTAATCACGTCGCTGTTTTTCCAAAGCTTAAAGCAATTAAAATGTGTAAAACAGGTATTTACTACCAATGTGATAAATCTCGGTGAAACAGAGGGCGACTTTCAGTGCTAAATATCTTTTGAGACTTACGTAGTTATTTATAACACCTAATTTTGTTAATAGGGTTTAATACTAAATAACAGTTGTTTCCAATGCAGGGACGTTGAACCCTCGTGGCAGTCAATACGGTTTTTTAAGCACACTTTAATGCTGTTTTGTTTTCAAGATCTGAGGTTTAATTTGACTTGCTAATTGTTTAGAAATTACAAGGAGATAAGGAAGACACGCAACGGCATTTGTTCGAGTGCAGAGTTGCCTTCAGCGCACTTCATTACGACTGGGTACTCTTTGTTTTAGGGGGTAAGTAGACAAAACACAGCTAATGGTACTCTTAGCCATAGAATTCTTAAACTTCTACATTTTCTTGCTTGAACTCGGACAAGCGTCTTCCATTCTTAGGTCAACCTCACAAGCTTTAAAAAAGAACCTTCGATCGGTGTTCAATGAACACGATGAAATGAAGTCGGCGGTGATGAACTCAACGGTATGACCCTTGTTGACTGAAAGTTTCTAGAGAGGTCTTGCTGATGCTGTACACATTCATGAATATTAAGTAATGGCAAGAAGGATTACTGTGTAATCCTCTTAATAGCCATGACGAGAAAGATTCATTTCAATACGGCTGAGAGAGCTGGAAAAATAACTCGGTTGCTGACGCCTTTCGGGCGCAATCAGCGGATTTAATTAAAAGGCATGCTTTCACCGACCCGATTTATTACGCATCATGTCCATGACAATGCTCACAAGGCGCTAAACAAGGCTAGGTGTTATCTACACAAACATCCTTACGTTAGCTCATACTAAGCAGTAAGACCGTTGATTTTTGCTCTCGCTCTTTCCTGGGCAGTTGAAGTTTCTTGTATCATGAGCGTGGCGCCGAAAGCAGTGAGAAAACGTTCCGTCACTTTGAATTCTTTGGAGCCTTTACTGAGGAAGCAAAAGAGGGAACGGCTTCGTACAACCAGCATTAATTCCATTGCATCAGGAATCGCAAGCTTCCCAGAACGGCAGCGGTCTCTTACATGGCATGGTGCCGAAGATGAAGGTGGCCTTGGGGGTTGCTCACCCAAATTGACCCTGCCGGTAAATTCAACTCACGATATTGCTGATTTGAAAGATTTCCACGACGAGTTGGAATCTCAAGAAGTCATAAAGCACATTATAACCGAGGAGCTGGATAGATCTCTGTTCGATTGCGACTACGACAGCGAAAGATGTGTGGCACAGTGCGCAGATATAAGCCAAACCGTGGAATCGAGAGTCAAAGAAATCACTCCGCACGAAACGAAGGTACTGGTTGTGGTGTATATAGGCGAGATACGGGATCAGGGACTTGAAATAACCAGTCAATGCCTCTGGGACCCGGAAACAGACAATTTTGTAACTGCAAGTTTCCGGAGCAAGACTCTGTTCGCCGTGTGCACTGTTTTTACGGTTCAGTACTGAATATCGAGGTGTTAGCTTAGCTTCAGCGCCAAATCTTGATACCTTCCCGTTTTGCACATACAACACGCGTATTAAATAGCTATACTGTCACTAAGGCGAGGGAACAATGAAAATTTTCGGAGTACAACGTTATACTATAAACAGTACCACAAATTATTTCTTGATAACTTTGACCTGAATGATTCAAAGTTATTTTACATATGTGAGAACAAGCTAGGATTAAAGCAGTTGACAGTTGTGTTGCAAGTAATATACTTCGCAAACTAAACAGCGAAATCAGAAAAAAATCAAAGTATTCACATTTTTCAATGACAATTTTGGAGATATTTGTAATTATTTGTGATGATCTCCCGGAATTAATGTTCCTCTGTGCTCCCATTAAGTAAGTACCGGCAATTACTCATCTTTATTTGAAGAAGCATACACAAACCCGCAGTTATTAAAGTAGGCATATAACGATTATTTCCGATACTTAGTTAAACAAATGACCCCACTTAAAAGTCAATAGGCACTGAGTTTTAACGCTTTATTTGGCTTCAGACAGTTGTAAATGATATTTCGACCGCGCAAATAGTGAACACGTGCTGAATAAAACTAAAGAAGCTCTCGCAAGTGAAAATTGTAACATCAAAGAATTGAAAAGTTCTTTCTTCTTCAAATAGCGGCAGGATCAAGGGTAATTACACCTACACTGTAGGATCAGTTTCCACATAAGGTAGATATTACATCAGAGTAAATAAACTCAGCATTTCCAAACGTACTGTATTCACTTGGGCGGCAAAATCATAAACCAGCCAATCGTTTCTCTTTACTGTACAGTAGTAATCTATTTGTTAGACAATTATGTCGGAAACAAAGGTTTAATTATTTACAAAGGGATGGCTGATGGTAAAATTTACAAAAATTGAATAAAACCAGGAGCCAAAAACATAGTGCAGTATTAATTCAATGATCAATTTATTACGAATAAACAAATGTAGCTATTTAAAGCTGCTGTTAACTTTCTCGTTATAAAAGCACTCTCTAGCCTCGTGCCTTTTTAGTTTATACATTGAAGCCTGCGTCAACCTTAAATTTGTTTTGAAAGGAAACCGCTACATGAACCAGCTTGCTAATTTTTTTAAACTTTGGGAGTTTAAAGTTACATCTTGACAACTCTAAATTGAAATTACCATTGCTATGGTAACTTGAAAAGCCAAGAAAATGACCCTACCTTGATACAAAAAGAAAAGTTTTTTTTAATATTTTTTATTAAGCCCATTCCTATGGCAACTTGCAAATAAAATGAGCGTAACTTGTTGTGAAATTGTTGACCACCTTTTGGTGTGTTAGGAATCATCATGCACAACTGAAAAAAGCGAAAAAGCGTACTTTGATATTTGAATTAACTAGGGTCCGTATTTATAGACAATCTAAAGCCTCGCTTGTTTTAGGACTTTCATTCTCATCAACCAAAATTACGACTGCATAGCTATTTACTGTAACAACAACAGATCGCTATTCTAAGGTATTAGTTTTCCGCTAAAAATAAATACATAACATCTTTATTGACCTGTCACATGAAGTCAATTTTACCCTTGTGTCAAAAAACACAGATATATTAAAAACCGCTTTATTGAGGTTTTGCCCAATAACAATATTACTTAACTGTTTGAGCAGTAGAGTCAATTATTAACATCTCTTGTTAACCACTCATTTGGTATGACACCTTATTTACACCTCAAACTCATTTTAAAATCCGCCAAGAAACCCATTGGAGCGGGTGACATATAATTGTTACATAACAAGCAATATCGAAAAACCACGCTATTGTTAGAGACAAAAGGTTGTTTCAAAAACGGAAACCTAGATTATGTTCTCCGTGCAGAAAGTTAAGGAAAATCGTTGAAAGTGAATTATCGTTTAGAAAAAAACGTGCGAAGACTCACATCCTGGTGTCCTGCGAGGCAACACTACCTGACTTGAACACTGGTTGTAAGATTGTTAGCCGGGTTAAGTAAATTCTAGCGATGCCGGCAAGTGAAGCTTCTAGTCGACGAAGTTCAATGGCTGTAACTGATGTTAAAGCGGGGATGACTCTCCTTGATTCTAGCGAAAAACAGCATCCAAATTCAGAAAATGTGTCCAAAGGAACAAAATCCGTTTCTATCTACCCAAGGGTTTATCAAGCAGGCACTCAAAGCGGAGTCCATCCTATGACGCCGAAAATCGCCAATACGTACAAGCTCAGTCCAGACGCGGATAAACGGTTTCGAAGCAAAGACGTGAAGGACGCCATCGACAGCGTGTTGGAAAACCGGCTTGAGGGCTTTTCTTACGATGCGGAAAAATGCAAGTTTTTACTACCGAGTATAGCAGACGAAATCAAAGACAAGGTCAAGGTGATGGGCTTTGATAGATACAAACTTGTGTGTCTGGTGACCATCGGTAAATTGAACAACCAAGGAGTCCGAGTGGCTAGTCGCTGCCTCTGGGATACTGCAACTGATCGAATGGCTTCATCTTCGTTCTGCGGTCAAGATGTTTTTGCCTCTGCGGTTGTGTTCGGAGTTTATCGAGAATAGACGTCTTTAGCGTGAGTCTTATGAGTGTATCGAATGGGGGGGGGGGGGGGGGGAATTGTCTACTGTCAACTTCCGCGTTCAATAACAAATATCTTTAGAGCAACGAATGTTTTCCATAATTAGTAATAGTGCAGGCAAATTCGGCTGCAGTTTCTCAGCCATGAGATACATATTTTCCCACTTAACATTTAAAAACATTTGGACCAACTGAAGCTGCAATAAACGTGTAAACGGCCGAGCAGTTTACCGCAGACTCCAAGGATCAAATTATGACATGATCTGTACGCCCTTGAAACTGCTTTCAAAGCTGTAGAGAAATTCAGTGCTCTCACGAATAGATCACCCAGCAAAAATGGAGCCAGAAACAAAGTTTGATACCTAAAAAAGCACCTTTTAATTAAACCGAACTTACACAAACGTTAAAGTCCCTAAGGGCATTTAAATCTAAAACCTACAAATATAAAAAAACCAACCCTCCATAATGGCTAACTGCAAAACCCAAAACTATAATGCCCAAGCTTTTTAGCTTTTTGTGTATGTCATAGCGAAAGTATATTGTGTTAAGGGACTCTTATTTTATCGAGATGATTGTGAGATATATGGGATTCCACCCCCCCCCCCCCCCCCCCGGATGATATGAGTGTGTATTGCATGATATTCAACGCACGAGTGGTCTTTAAGCTTGTCATATACAATACACGTAGACAAATTTTTGAGTCTGTGGATAAAGTCCTGTGGTGTGATCATTGACATGAAGCCTGTTCACATTTTACTATTCATTTTTCAGTATTTTTACAAAAAAGATTTTTGGATTTTTCTCGAATTTAATCATGTTAGCACTCTTGAGTAAAAGAGGTCAAAGAAACAGTTACTTGTAATCTGTACTTTGGCGTGAGTGAGGTTCTTACCGGTGTTCTGTTATCTTAGTCTAGGCTTCACTTTAGCTCAAATCTCTATGAGACTGTGTTTACTTAAGAAAACAAAAGCCAGATCTTAAATCTCGCTATAAGAGTTTATTAGGGTCAATTATGCCACCCTGTTGCTATGGACGAAAGTGGACTTTATACACCAGAATTTAATTAAATAAATTTATGGGTTCAAGCAATTTCTGTCATCGCTTATGCATGAGTTATTAGTTGAAAAGAGCTTTAGTTCTCTCTTCTGAGCAAAAATATATGTTGTATCAGTATATGTAACAGTAGCTTGAGCGGAAGCTAACATAAAAGGGGTTAAATATATTTAGTTTGTTCTCTGAGGGATTATTGTTATTTATATCTTAAGGCGCATTTAATTAAAATCAGTGAAGGATAGCTGGAGTTTTAGTAATCAATACTTAAGTAACTATAGTAACGTGTTCTTATTATGCAATATTTTATTCACTACTTCATCTGAAAAAATAACAATAGTTTTATTACTTATAACGAGCAAATTCGCATATGTATTGACAGTACATGATGATCAAAATAAATATGAAAATCTGGTCGGTCACTTGGGCAGCGAGAATTAGAAGCACAAAAAACACGGTTGGAAGAAAGTTTCCGAGGAAACAGCTCCAATATACTTCTAAACTATAATAAGGAAATAATGTTACCTCTAGTTATTTTTTGCTTGGTCTTCGAATTCTAGGTCTACCTGAGTAAATCCCTGCTTTTGCTCTCCTCTCATCCAGCTGCAGCCCGCAGCAGCCATTTTGAAAATCCCCGCTTGGCCTCGGTTTTACGCTGGTGGCGTAGAACCGACTGGAAACTGGGACGGGATTGATTGCGGGAATTTCAAAATGGCGGCTGCTGTTTTTCCCTTTACTCACCGTGTATCCAGAGGAAAGCAGGATATTTACACAAGAAGACAAGAAAAACATAGACAAAGGCGAGCAGAGTGACAGGTATGATTATTTCTTTACTTAGCCCGAAAGGTAACTCTGCTGTTTGTTGAAACAGTGGGTACACGTATTTGCGCAGCACTCGCTCGCGTACTTCTGCACTCTAAAAGTAGGTCTCTTTAAATTAAGAACCAGTCACTTCGATTAAAGAACAACATCCTTGTTTTAAGAAGGAAAAATATTGATTTACAAATGTTTTTAAGATACAGAAAATGGTTTTAAGACAAAGCCTAAATTAAGTGAAAGGATATTGTTTTAAGACAACATTCCTTGTTTTTATTTTTGTTTTAAGGGCTGGATTCTTAAATCAATAACCTTTTTTTCTAAAATAAGTCGCTCAATTTACTTCTGTCTTCCAACGGAAAAATTTATACGTAAACATTTCGTAAGCCTAACCTTAAACTCAAATAGAGTTTACAGCTATGTTCAAAGCTATATTTCTTACTTGAAAAGTCCTGGGGAAAATAACATGTGTAAATGAAAAATGAAATTTGATTTTAAATAACAACTGGAGAAGGATTTTAGACTTGTAGGCCACATTAAGGTTTCCTTAGTAGAAAATTACAAGGCACTATGAATTTGAAACACATGCAAACATGATTGTAAAATTATCAACAAATTTTGAAAAAGTTTCAGTTAGAATTTTTTCGATCAAAAAGATCTATAGTCGTGACTAAAAATGGACCAATCACAAAGCAACAATTCAGCAGAAGCTGACCTCTCAGGAAACAGGCAATTAAAATTGCCTTTCTCTGATTGGTGCATTTCGATCCTCTGCCCACAGACTGTCTCATGCAGAGCAAAAGGTAAGCTTTCGAACATTTGACTGAGCATTTGAGTATGAACACTTTTGAATTTCGACGGTATGCAGTGTTCAGTAAGAGTTAATGCATCTACACCTTGGACTTTAGTGTACAGTTTATCTTTGCAAATTGTTATATTCTGCAACTACCTACTCAACTGGATTTCAGTAAGAGGTAATGCATCTGCCTTTGGATTTGGACTTGTGAACAGTTTATCTTTGGGACTGTCTTATATTCTTCACCTTTAAGTACCCATGAAACTATCAGCTTGCAGTTTATAGGAGGAATGTAAATAAGCTATCAAGATTTATTGAATTCAGTTCTCCTTGTAGCAGTAATGTCGTTTTCAGTTTTACCTAGAATCCACTTTCAGAGATCAGAATCAAAGTCATTTGTGAAAAGGATTCCAAATTTACACTGTCACAAATACCACATTACGTACTGTCAGTGTTTCCAGTTGTAAAGAAAAAGGTAAATAAAGGAATGACACTTTTATATCAAATTCAGTTTTAGTAATATTTTTTATGGACCCGTTGAACTCATTTTGGTATTAAAAGATCAAAATATGGCGTCTGTAAACTGCTTGTGGGCCTACTGGAGTGTAAAACAAGCCTTTTGAACTTAAGGTTAATTGTTTCAAGTTTTGAATTGTCTTAATTTAGCAAACGTTTGCTTATTTCTCATCTTATATTTCAAGCAAGACCTTCCCTTATTTTAAGTTTTGAGAGTATTGTTTTGCAATGTAAAACAAGCAACTTTTGCGCTTCCTAGAGGACATTAAAACAAGTAAAATTTTACTTTTAGAGTGCTGTTTGCTATTCTTCGGAAGCTACCGTAACCAAAGCAGGAAAAATTTTCGAGAAATTTATTTTTAATACGTACTCTTTAATGACGAAAACGAAGCGTTTAAAAGAAAGGAAGACCAGAAACGATTTTGTGCAGTCTTGGCACTTACCCCGTCAGGAAATCCTGTATGATTATAGACAGCTGTTATGAACTTGATTTGCAAGGGAGTCCGGCGGACTCTTGTAGGATATTTGATCAATCTTATTCTTTCATTGTTTTAAAGGGGAGGTGTAGAGCGCTATTCAACAGCCGGTTTTTGTGCTATCATCAGATCACTGCTAGCGAATTGTAGCCGGTCCGTGGGAAGATATATATAAATGGTACGTCGTAAATACCTTGTGACCATTGTTCATACAATTGCTAATAAGAGGCTCGTAATATCAAATAATATAAAATCTTTGATTCCTTATGTAAAGTAATCTCCTATCTGACAGAAGTAACGTGAAAACGCAAATATGCTATCTCTTTGCAAAAAGAAAACTTCTTTTTTTGCTCAGCTTTTATGTGCTCGATCTTTCAATGAGAGATTGCGTGAGCAAAGTGTCACGCTAAAGAGTTAGGAGGAAAATCAATCACGAACAAAGGTGTTACATCTTTTTTATTTAATAGTTTGCATTTTTTATACCAACTATCGTCGGTTAATAGCCTGCCTTTTTAACTGATAAATTCTGGCGACTTTGTCGGTTTTCGTAGTAATACATTTTCCAGCGTATGTTAAGTTTCATTAAAAACAGTTTTAAATTGCTTGTATTATAATAATTTTGTTTGTTTACAAAGGTGCGGTGTGATGTAAAAACAACATTGTGTTCTTGCTTCATTAAATCTGAAATACGTTTTTATATCAATAGCTAATTGCTATTAAGCCAAAGTCCACGCAAGAAACCGAAATGCAATTATATTTGCATGACTTTGCTCATGTGACTCCAGGCAAAACTAAATTAAAGCTCACCGCACATGGACACGATCTGACTTGTATGTTACAATAATGTTATTATCAACTAGGATATGAAAATTATGTCAAATCTGAATTAACTTTCGTAAGTGTGGGTGTGTTACTTTCCAGGAGAAACACACGTTTCTTTTGATCTTTGACTTCCATTTTTAATATTTATTTGTTTGAAAGGAAGTTACAAATCAGGCATATCCGTTTGATTGATGGGCAATTACCTAATATTGGTCTTCCAATGCTTCTAATGGGGGTCTCTAATTGAGATCTGCCTACATTCTCTGCTGTAAGAAGTGACTTAAGTCATGTATAACTCACTAGAGAAAGCTTAAACTCTCCCTTAACAAACTCGCCCGCAGAAAAGTACTAACCAACACCACAATGTGTATATTCTTAGTTCTATTAATCTTTAAGCCGTACAGAGGCAAACAATCTTTGCGGAAAATTAGCTTGTGGGCGAGCTTAATCACTTTAGTTTCTTACGAATTATTGACCCTTTGACTAGTTGAAAACTTGAGCAAGTTTCAAAACCTTTTTCTGTTCGAATAGTCACATAAGGATTCTGTGAACAGGTTCAAACGTGAACCCAGCTCTGCAGAGATGTCTGTACAAAGAAATTGTATGACGCTTGGTATTTTAGGAAGCAATTAACTGTCCATGATTGAGAGGTATCCGGGTAAGGGTATGCTGTAGTAGATTTTCCACTTTCTCTTGTTGAACATTTTCTTGCTACGTGGTTAGCATAACATTGTCAGTGTTGTTGATGTAAGCAGTTGATACTAATACTTCACGCTAAGTCAACATCAGCGATATTTATATCTGCTCAGGATGTTGTTTATAATTACTGAATCGCACTGACCATTGCAAAGTAACCGATCTACAAAACAGCTACAGCTAGCAACTCAAAGCTGGTAAGATGCCTTGTCATCGAAATTTGTGTCCTGAATGTTTGCAGAAAGATCGCCTTAAGGTTTACGAGCAAACGGTCAACTTCAGCGATATTTATATCTGCTCAGTATGTTGTTTATAATTACTGAATCGCACTGATCATTGCAATCCCTGTTTATCATGAGACATTTTACTCCAGCATTGAACAGAAATCAGCTCTTACTCTGGGATTGGAGCGTGAGCAAATCCTTTAATCTTCTTGATGTACTTTTCCCTCTCTGACCTTTTTTCTCCGTAAATCCCGTACACTGTAGCAACCGCAATCAGATCCTCGCTCTTGTAAATATATTCAGCAAAACCGTCCTTTTCTACGCCGACTCCGCTTTCATCCCAGGCGCAGCCACTCTGCATAGACAGGGAAGGTTTCATTTTCTTAGTGATATAACACGTGCAGACGAATTTATAATTCTTCATTTCGAGGGCGGAAACTTTTTCACGGAGTGTATTTACCAGTTGCCTTGTGAGCGCCGAGCACTCTTTTGCGTCGTATCTTTTCCCTTTTAGTTTCGTCTCAAAAACATTTTGAATCAGACTGCCGACGTTCTCCTTAACGAAACCACTCGGAATCTTAACTTTATCAGGGTCGGCCGGAAGCGATCGAGAGCGACTTCGCAGCGGATAGTCAGCATGTGTCATTACGGCAACCCCGCGGTCTTCATCTCGCATCTTGGGTCGCTCGGTAGGATCGAAAAGTGAAGTCTTTCTCTTTCTTATGACCGTGTTCTTTGCGAGGGTTATTCCCTCGAAGTCCTCGATCACTTTCCTTGTGGAAATTTCAGGCTCCATTCTTCGGCTTTCGAATGGCAATGTACACACCTCGTTCACGCCTACTTTTTTCACAAAATGGTCGTCCTGCATGCGCTGAGTTGCCTTTTAAGAGTTTCAAGTGATTAAGCACTTTTGTTTTCTCCGTTCGTAATTCTTTTTTATCCTTTTGAAAGAGTGTCTCACGAAATAAACGCATCAAACAAACAACTTACGACATGCTACGTCCTACACGCGAACGTACGCTTGGTTTGCTTTGCTGGCAAAAGTTACTTGTTTCGGAATTCTGTTGCGCAAATTAACTCAATACGCTGTTTACGAGTTTTCTAAATGTAAACAAAATTCTTTGAGAGATTAAACGAAATGTTAATGACAGTCACCTGGTTTAACCTGGCCCTTAGGGCTAAATAAGGGGCTCGACCAATTATGACAACACATGTCGGCTTTTATCATATGTTAATCAAAGAAAAACACAATTTTCGAAAAGTTTGACTTTCAATAACCATTGGATTAGATCGTTATACATGTAGCTGCTTAATAGCCATGAATTTATAGATCACTGCGATTAATGATCATTTAGTTGAAAGTTTCTTGAACACTTGGGCATTCAACCATGACAAGTACAAGTGCAGTTTAAAACATTAAGTCAAGATAAATGTCATTTTGGGACTATGCGACGCCGTTTTGGTCGAGAAAGTAACTGATCTACAAAACAGGTACAGCTAGCAACTCAAAGCTGGTAAGATGCCTTGTCATCGAAATTTGTGTCCTGAATGTTTGCAGAAAGATCGCCTTAAGGTTTACGAGCAAACGGTCTAAGTCCCTCTCTTTTCTTCTCCCTACTGGTTGTCCTACATTTCTTAAAAGTTGTAGGGAGAAGCTGTTTTTCGATCTCGATGGTAACCTTTGACAGACATTCAGAGGTCATGTTATAAAGTGCGAAATGGACCATTATGAATGCCTGGGTGGGGGTGGGGTAGGGATCGCACTTCTTGCCTATGGGGTGACCGAAAGGGAAGGGCTATCGCCTGTTTGAAAACGTGTCTTTTTAGGTTTGATGTCGATTTTAACGTCCGTTCAATCTGAAATTGCCTGTTTTTGTTTTTTTTTCGCACAAACCTAGCTCGATAGTCTCTCCTCCGTAGTCTCGCTGAGCCATTGAAGTACAATGCTTGACTCGTTTTCTAGCAGAGAAAATTGATTGAAAATGCAAACTTGCGTAAAACGTGACATACATTAATTTATAGCCCGTGGCGCAAACTGCAACGGCACGAACACTATGAACAGGTTTAATAACTGATAACAATACCTCTACTCGTGCGTATTACATTTTGATACCTTCTGTTCTGTCACTTTTTAATTATTGAACGCAAACTAACGAACACTATGTTAGTGATTTTGTTTAGTAACTCAGTGAAGCTTCTGTTCAGTCGCCCTAACGGCAAGCTTAACCAACAAGACTGGAATATTTAGAGGGTAGCTTCCGAGAGAGTTGGTCCTTATTTGCCTGCGGCTTTCGTGTCGGTTTGCCAAAGAAATTCGTTTAACATTAGCAGAACAAAAGAATACATTGTTAAATTGATGAAAGATAGAGAAATTGCGTGGCTGCGTCCAAATATAATTGTAACATCTAGAGACGAAATCTCGTGAACTCTTCAACTTTTGAACACACGAACTCGGTCGGGACGTGTCTAAAAGAGTTTCAAAAACAAATCAGTTTTTTCATTTATCATGCAGTATAAAAGTACGAGGAAAGCAAGAAGCTGGTCAAGAAGTAAGAAAACTCTTATTGAGCTGTATCGTTAGTTCTATTCCAAAGGCATACCGACATTATTTGAAGTAGCAATCCGTCTGATCAGTAGTCACAATCTGGCGTTAGACATGATGGAGTCGTTGCTACCCGGTCAAGTCAACTGTCACAGTCAGTGCTGGTCTGGCGAGCTAATTGGACTTGGCCCGCACTAGCAAGTTAAGTTGTGGGGTTTGGGCTTGTAGGCTGGAGAGAGGGTGAGTGCGTCCTTTGATCGCACTTTTCAAAAAAGGTGATTAGACACAGGAAATTACTCCAAGATTCAAGCCCCTCCAGTTAGCTAGATAATGACCGTCTAGCCCAATTGCGTTGTCTCCGTCACTTTAGTACGAATTAATAATAATAGTTCTACTAATAATAATAGAAATAATAATAATAAAATCCCTGGCAACATCAACATACATGAACTCCAGAAAATAACTCTTCTTTCTTCAGCCCACCTTCTCAGGTGGGTCCTCTCCATCAAGTGAGAAACCCTTTTTGCCTTTTGGACTCGGATGTTGTGAGAGAAAATCACTCGTAATTTCACTAGTATATTTTATATACAATAATGATATCTTACGATTACGATTTATAAAAGTGTTCATAAACTTTTGGGTGTTAATTTTCGGCTTACGAGCAGAACTACGACGCAGCTGGTACTTAGTCTCCTTTCCTTTGGGAAGCATGTGATAGAAAGGGTGGCCTGCCGCAGTGCAGACTGCTACGATTTTGGGGGGCTTATTTTCGGAATTTTACGGTAGTTTTAAATGGGTGCCTTCTGTAACCTTAAAACAGAGAGCCCTTTGTTAGCCTTAGTAAGCTTCTCCTTAACGTGGTTAACAAAACGTTAGTCTTCCTAGAAATACACTCCGAGGATTTTGAGAATTAATGTACAAGCCCTCGTTTAAGTTATACTTTGCATTTGGGTCTCTTGATGTGACATTTTGACTCTGAAGATGACTACCGCAGACGTCAGTCACAGTCACGTTACAACAACAGTCCTATTCAGGACTACGTTGACCTGGACGATCAAACTCAACCTTCTTTTAATCTGACATTATTGAATCTGTGCAAAAGAAGGCTCTGAACTTATTATACCCTCACGCGACTGCTATGAAGCAGCCCTACAAATCCAAGACTGTCAGAAAACTACGAGCAGGGAACGTAAGCACCGGTGATGTCCCGAATCTACATTTCGTCCTTTCATAGCCAGGTGATCTGTGACGTCACTGCGGGGGCCTGGGGAAAGAAATTTTAATGCCGTATCCCATAAACCAAAGCTGACGGGAACAGATTGAATTGGTGCGCGCGTTTGTTTATGGGATACGGCATTAAAATTTCTTTCCCCAGGCCCCCGCAGTGACGTCACAGATCACCTGGAGGCTGTGTGGGGAATGATTCTTTCTGTTTTTTTTTTAATTGTTCCCTCTCTCCCCTACCCACACTTCACTGACTTTTCTAATCTCCTGTACCTAAGCCTATTGATCCTTCTAAGGCAGTTCATGGTTTAGCCTCCCACGCACGCAGACGTTCTTACGGGTTTGTCACGCAATCACGTGTGACGAACCCCTAAGAATGTCTGCGTGGGAGGCTACTCATGCTTTGGCCCATTAACGCATGTTGCTTTGTTGATCCACAAGTTGTTTTAAAGATAGAGCCGGCATACATGCAACGCAGACTGAGTAGTTTTAAAAGTGGACTTATAGGTAAAATCCGTTTTCAGGTTAAACCAGTATTTGAACTATGACAGTTTGATTCAGAATTCCTGTTTCCTCGCCCTAAACATTCATAGGAGACAAAAGAAATTCTGGTTTAACCTGAGAACGGATTTTACCCGGTACAAACACAGGTAGCCCAAGCTCGAAATATGAGCATCGGCGAGCATCGGCATTGTTGCATTGTTACAGTTTCTGTAACCTACGAAAATGAAAGGATTTCAATAAAAAAACAGCTTACCTTACTTTGTAAGACCCTGAAGAAGGAAGGCCGTGCCTTCCGAAATATTGGTCAAAAGATAATATATTACCGACTGTAAAATCAGCCTTGCTTTTTTGTCTTACCTTACTTAAAATGTGTGTTACGTCTCTCCTCTGTGAACACACATTTTAAGTAAGGTAAGCTGTTTCTTATTGAAATCCTTTCATTTTCGTAGGTTACAGAAACTGTAGGTTTTTTTCCCATACAAATCCTCATATTTTGAATGCCGTTGCTCGCCGATGCTCATATTTCGAGCTTGGGCTTCCTGTGGTACAAAGGCGCCTTTTTTACCGTTTTTGCTCGCACATCATTTAATATCGTCATGATTACAAGCCGAGTTCAAGCACGCCAAGAAAAAATCACCAAGGTAACTGCAATTAGGAACCACTTTATTATTTACCACGAATAGAAAACAATTTACAACTTCGATTAACTTGAACCTTATATGAGATTATTTAGGCCATTTTTTAGCATTAACAAAAGTTTTCTTTATGTTGTACAGAGTTTGTGTCCATTTTTGTCCACCTTTGTTTTTTTTTAGTCCGATGATGACTCTCTGTGAGGTAGGAAAATCTAAAGAAATTTCTCAAAATCAATTGTGAAAAACCCAGAGTGGCCTGAACGTACAGCAATACTTGATAACAACAACAATAAGTATAGAATCCATCAACAAGCCGTCCTTTTTTCATCGTCCTTGAAGTTTCATTGACTCAAAACTCGGCGAACAATACTTGTTAACTATTCCTTGATGGAGTAGCTGCAGAACTAGTTTATCTCGCTCAACCCCGGGGGGGGGGGGTACTCCCATATATGGGCTATATAGGTACGTGCCGCGGAATAGGGTATGGTTTTTGAGGTTCTCGGTCCTTAAATAGGGTATCTTGTTTGACCCTTTTGTTTCTGTGTCCCTGGTGTGGTCCTTAGATAGGGTAGCTTAATTGTATTATCTAATACTGGAGCGTGAAAAACGCCCGCCGGTTATGATTGCATATTATTAAACTAGGCTTATTCTAGTATTTTATGCTTGATGCTATACATCCAATGTTACAGAGAAGAAATAAAGTTTTCCTTTTCATGCTATTAATAATTTTGTTTTTCCCTTGAATTGGGTGTCATTTTTCGGCTTCTTAGTCCTTAAATAGGGTTAGGGTTCACAAACCTTCGCGGCACACCCCTATCCAAAATTCGCGGGAGTACCCCCCCGGGCGCTCAACCCACCTTTATACTTTGTTTAGCAATGAATCGAAGAGTTATTTTTCATGTATATGGAAAAGGGGCCTTTTTTTAGTGACTTGCGATGTGTCAAGGAACGTTATAACGTATGCAATTTCACTTTCACTTTAGCGTGTCCTCTACTTTTACAACATTTATGCCGGAACTGAAGTAATTGGCCACTCCAGAAAATACCATAACATACCATAATGCTCTTTCTTTGTCACCCCAAAATTTTGCATAAGCATTTTTCAGTTTCTCTTGGGGCCATTTTAACTCCCAAGAGAAATTGAAGACAATAATTATGCTCATCCACGTCCCTTGGGGAAAACTAATTGAGGCTTAAGTACCCACTAAAACAAAAACCCTTTGTCTCGTTTAGAAAATAAAGGACTTCTAATTGTGTTCAGCGCACGTACAAGCGAAAACAACGCTCTACAGCTTGTTCGTTGCTTGTGAACAACTGTTTTACCTTAGGCAAATGCGGGTCCTTCTTTGCCTTTAAAAGATTAAACATTCTTAACCTTATTTCAGGTTGTAAACGCAGATGCTATTGTCTTAAGTGTAAGTACACTTAGCTAACCTAGCTAATTCACAACCTCGGGGGTGGAAGCGGAATCATGAATCATATGTCCCCTTTGTTCTTTTGTTTTATGCACATTAATTATTTCAGATCCGGTATATGAAACACCTCCCAATCATACTTACAAAATATGTAAGAATCTTGGATCTTTGTTTTAAAAACTTGGGAATCATGAATCTTTGCACTTCGGCTCGGGAATCATGAATAATGAGACTTAGAGAAAAGCTTAACAAAATACACTTATAAATTAGTTGCGTTCGATCCAGGGAATGCAGGATATGGCGTTTCCGAGAGTCTAATTTTCCAAAATTTTCCCGGGGGGGCATGCCCCCGGACCCCCCTATGTTATTCGTGGAATCGGGGCTGATGGTCTGTTTGTTTCTCCAGTAACCTGGTGCTTAACTTTCAGTTACAAAAACAACCTCCATACCTAGACCAAACAAATGATGATACCGAATCTTGATGAAGTAGAAGTTTGAACGCCGAAAAAACTATACAAAACGAGACTAAGTTGCCACTGAGAAAATCATTAAGTCAATACATGCAAGTGATCAATAGTCTTCGTGAATAATGAATCTGGAAGAAAAAATTCTTTTAGGAATCATGAATCATCGAGGCAAAGACGGCAGGAATCATGAATATCAAGATTTAAATGATTCCGCTTCTACCCCCGACACAGCCATTCCAATTAAACAACATAACTGAACATCGTGACTGGAAACGGAATCCAGCTAGCAATGGTTGGAGCGGAGCTCGAACTTGGGACCGACGGATTGCGAGTCCACTGTCTTGACCATTTGGTTAAGCTGCTCTCTTAAATCACATTTGGCAATACTAACTGCTTTCCATTCAAGCCAATAAATTCTTTCCTTTCTTTTTAAAAGATTTTTTACGTGTTTCACTTGGATAAACTGAGTTATTGAATACAGCTTGGCTTCATTGTATGCTTTGGACAATTCTCCTGAACACTGACACCAAAGCGGTGGACGTAAGTGTGGCATTACACAGGTGCGCAGAGGTAGAGAATATGTGATGTTTGTGATCTTAAGAACTGTTTTCAAAGGATAGGTGCCCCTCGGTGTTACAGCGGTGCAGCGCCGGAAGGAGTGTTCCCTGACTTAAGAAGAATGTTACAGTTCTAAAGTCTTTATCGCATCATTTCACCTCTCTGAAGCTGGGGCATGTTCGTGAAGACACTACTATCCTTTCGTTTTCGTGCAGGCTCAGACATCGACGCGCTCCCTGCCTTCGTAGGAACTTCTAAAAGGTCAGCTGCGGTTTTCTTGGAACCCAACCTCCGGCAGTGAATTACAAACACTGAGGCGACAGCCACGATGTCTTGATTCTTGTAAACGAAATCAACAAAGGCGTCCTTTTCAACGGTGCTTTTCAGCTCATCCCACGCACATCCACTGTCGATCGCAAGCGAGGGCTTGGCCCGTTTTGTGATGTAACACAAACAGATGACTTTGCATCCGGTTAGCTCATATGTGCTGCAGATCTTTTCTTTGGCTAGCTTGGCAATTTTATGCGAAGAGGCAGAGCATTCTTTAGCGTCATATTTCTTTAAAGATAACTCCGTGTTCATTGTTTGTTCAAGGATTCTGCGCGCTCCTTGTTTTTTAAACTCTTCTTTCTTCTGGACCCCCAAAGCAGTCACTTTTGCCCTGGCCTTTGGAAAGTCTGCGTGGGAGAGAAAACAGTTTCCAATGTCGTTTTCACATCGATGTGGAATGAAAAAAGATCTCCTCCGTCTCCGTCCAGCCCATAATTTAGCACCGACGATGCCATTCAACGACAACCGAGGCTCTCCGGCCTTCGATTCGGGCACTGGTGCAAGTGTTGCGGGGTTTAAACTCAGTTTCTCCATGGAAATGTCCGGGAAAGGAAATCAAGCCAGTCAATGTTGATCACATTAAGAGTCGCTTGACTGGCCAATGAGTCTTAGGCAGTCTGTCTCGTGGCAGAGGCAGCTGCTTTTGACGTTATGAGAGCTGTGTGCAGGCAGTCTTTAAGGTAGCAGAACCTGTGTCAAAGAAGGAGAAAAACATTAGGGAAAAGAATTCGATTTGGTTGCGTCTTCATGCTCTTGCGTGCAAATAAGCCTGGTACAAGAAAAATGTGAACTGAAAAAGAGCAATCATAACCACGGGAAAAATGCTCTTAAAGGTTTAGAGACTGACTTGAATTTTATACGTATGTTTGCTTTCGTTTCTGTGGAAATTAATAGTACATCTTCTCAAGTTTCTGCTCAGTTGCGCTTTTATAAAATCTAGCGATCGTGTCTTGAAATGTTGTCATGGTTTAATTGATATTATTGTGCTAGACGCAGGTTAGGATTTCATGGTTAAACATACCGTTACCTTTTTGAAGCTAACAAGCAAAGCTTTTGTGATCTTTAGCTTCCACTTTCAAATGGGAATGGAGCAGAACGCGTAGCTCTGATATAAAGTGCAACAAAACTCTGAAACGCGGTATTAAATCCTTGCGCACTAAAACACAATAACAAGATCTGTTCAAATGATTTGCATTTCATATGATGTTCAAAGAATTAAGATAAAAGAGGCCATTAACAGTAGGCCTATAAACGAATCAATCGGTGCTAAATTCCCAAGTGCAGCTTTTCGTCATTGTTAGCAAACAAAGAGAGCAACAGTAGAATGAAATAACGAGGAAAGGATGACAAAAGTTTGTTTATTTCGCAATGTGTTGGCCGTGGTGACGCGTAAAAGGAAATTAATAATTGTGTAATACAATAGAAGAATGATGAAAGTATTGAGTGTTGATAATTAAGAACAATTGAATGTCAGAAATAGAACGTTAGACAAGCGTACAAACATAGCGAAAAATCGTGAGCTTTGCATCATTTCGTTCCTTGAACATGCTCAGCTAATCGTGGACAACCAATCGTGATCGGGCCTAGGCCTTTCGCCTTTTTCAAGTGGAGCGCACAACTCGAGAAGAGCGAGAAAAAACCTGCAATAAAAAAAGTCTTGTTTCTGTTGGAAATCGCCCCGGGGGAGGGGTACTCCCATATATGGGCTATATAGGTACGTGCCGCGGAATAGGGTATGGTTTTTGAGGTTCTCGATCCTTAAATAGGGTATCTTGTTTGACCCTTTTGTTTCTGTGTCCCTGGTGTGGTCCTTAGACAGGGTAGCTTAATTGTATTATCTAATACTGGAGCGTGAAAACGCCCGCCGGTTATGATTGCATATTATTAAACTAGGCTTATTCTAGTATTTTATGCTTGATGCTATACATCCAATGTTGCTATTAATAATTTTGTTTTTCTCTTGAATAGGGTGTCATTTTTCGGCTTTGGGCCTTAAAAAGGGTATCAGTATTTGCTTTCTTAGTCCTTAAATAGGGTTAGGGTTCACGAACCTTCGCGGCACACCCCTATCCAAAATTCGCGGGAATACCCCCCCGGGGAAATCGCACAACCTAGGAAAGAGTTAATTATTAAATGTACGAGTGATTCTTTGAAAGTTCACTTTAAAAAAAGAGAGCCTTTTTCAGCCTTCTTCGAATTCTTCAGAAGGCTTTACACCCTCGGAAATCTGCGGCTGTTCGTTAAATACTTCGGCGCTCCATCGGACCATCACGAGATACCTCGATTTCTCTTCATATAGCAAGTAACTGGTACTTGTTTTTCCGACGGATTATACAACTTGACTTGACTCGAAACCTTTCCTTTGTAATTTCACGAATATCGAAGTTTGAAGACAAATCTTGACGGATTCATGCAAGTCGACTGTCTTGATGACGTCATATGAATCTTGTCTTTGTCAGTATTACCTAGGACGGCCATCTTGGATCTGCCATGATTTCAGATTTTCATTTGTAAGACCTTTATCCGTAATATCAAAAATCCAAACTCTTGGAGGATTTGTCCCACCCCATTACACCACTAATTGTCGTTTGAAAGACGTGAAGACGTAATTTGATTTCTGATCATCTTATTCTCTCAAATGACCCTCCATCTTGGCTCCGCCATTTTGTTACGGAACGCTGAATACTGGGAATGTAGGCTCACAGCCAGTCAGTAAGTAAACAGATGATCGACATTTTGACGTCATAATAGTTCTCGCGGTCAAAAAAAAGAGTGAGAGAGAGAGAAGAAAAAGTGACAGTGCCTGCTTCGAAGACATTTTTCGATAAATTTTAATTAAAAGGAAACGATTTCCAGGGATTTGGAAAGTGACTGCTCTGTGACGGAGGCTGACCGCTTGTGTTCCAAGAGTGACTAACATCAATTTTCTCCTAACGTTTGTCACTAAATATTCAATAGCAAAGGTTATAGGAATTCATAAAATGATCAACAAAAGGAAAATTCTTTGATCTTTTATCAAATTCTCTCAACTAATTCTTTAAAGAAAAGTACGGAAATCAGTTTGGATAATTTATATGTAGATGTTGGGCCTTAAAGATTCTAAAGTCACTCTAACTTTTGAGTCTGTGGGCGAAATCCTATGGTGTGACCATTCAAATGAAAACTCTTTAGCAGTGCTTTCACATGGTACTATTTATTTAGCGGGTAGTTCTAACTTTTGAGTCTGTGGACGAAATCCTTTGGTGTGACCATTCAAATGAAAACTCTTTAGCAGTGCTTTCATATGATACTATTTATTTAGTGCGTAGTTTTAACTTTTGAATCTTTGGACGAAATCCTGTGGTGTTACCATTCAAATGAAACCTCTTTGGTAGAACCCTTTCTTAGTAATATTTATTTCTTGGGATTTTTATGAAAATAA
>JBBMOI010000012.1:20327500-20432500 GCA_038088405.1 Porites divaricata | reverse complement strand
TTTTGCCGACTTACCGAATGGAGCCACTGCCTGACAAAAAGTTCCGTCCGCATGTTGTCAAAAGAATTATGGATGAAGCCTTTGAAGAAAGCCTTGACGCACTGCCCAGCTATGATTCGGCCAAATGTCGCGTTCTCACCACTCAACTTTGCGAGGATATCAAGCAACGAGTGAAATGGTTGAATTATGAACGCTGTAAGTTGGTATGTCTTGTTCATATTGGTTCTGTTAGCGGCCAGGGCATGCGTGTGGCAAGCCAGTGTTTGTGGGATCAAAATGTGGATAACTTTGCCTCGACCAGCTACAGAAAGGGCGACATCTTCGCCGTAGCGTTGCTATTCGCGGTATACAAGGAATAAAAACTTTGCGAACTGAACAGTTACACTATACTAGTAAATGCGGAAACAATACAGAAAAAATAACTACATTGTACTACGGTTGAATCTCTCCATAGCGGCTTCCTTGGGGACAGAAGAAAGTGGCTGTTGTAGAGAGGTTTAACCAAGTGTCAATGTATGGACTGTCCGCCAAAAAAGTGCCCTCTGCGGGGTCGGTGGTAGAATGCATGGGATGCGGGATGCCAAAAATCGAAATTGCGGGATTGAGAGAAAATTTGGGTTGGGAAAATGGGTTCAATAACTCTATAGTGGGGACCCTCGGAAAAGGCATACCATCCCTTTTTCTGGCCATAGCGAATCAGAAAGTGTGAGAGAGTTTGAATGAATGGATACAAAGACTCGCGAATTTCAGTATAAATTACTAAATAGATGCCTTGTGACAAATACCTTCTTATGCAGAATTGGTATTATACCATCTGCAGCGTGCTCCTTGTGTGGTGAATGGGACGAATCCCTCGAACATCTTTTCCTGTCTTGTCATTATACTAAGAATTTCTGGTCTGAGGTTATAAAATGGCTTGTTGATCATAAGGTCAAGATTGAAAATCTTTCAGACAAAGATATACTGTTTGGTATTATTGGATGTGAGGAAGAGATGTTTGTGAATCATATTTTATTACTGGCAAAACAATATCTATACTCTTGTAGACAGAACAAATATTCTCCCTCCATTAGAGTTCTTCATTCCAAAATTAATACTGTCTTCTTAATAGAGACAATGATCGCTAAGTCAAACAATAAGTTGGAGACCCACAATATGAAATGGAGCAAATATAAACCTGATTAGCATACGATCTCTTCTCCGCTTACTTCAATTATTAATCTTTATTCTTTATTTCACTTTTTTTTTTTTTTTTTCATGTAAATAGAAAAGAAGGTACTGGGGTTTGTTTGTTTGTTGTTGTTTTTTTGTTTATTTCTTTTTTGTAAGTATGTAATTTTTGCAAGTCTGCGATGTATAAATGTTTAGTTTTCCTTTCCGTTTTTTTGTATTTTTCCTACGTGTTCATAAGTCAGTGTGTAAAAAAAATGTAATACATAACAAAATAAAAATTCATTAAAATACAAAAAAAAAAAAAAAAATGTATGGACTGTCCGCCAAAAAAGTACCCTCTGTGGGGTAGGTGGTAGAATGCATGGGATGCAGGATGCCAAAAATCGAAATTGCGCGATTGAGAGAAAATTTGGGTTGGGAAAATGGGTTCAATAACTCTATAGTGGGGACCCTCGGAAAAGGCATACCATCCCTTTTTCTGGCCATAGCGAATCAGAAAGTGTGAAAGAGTTTGAATGAATGAATAAGAAATCTGATTATTTGTTGATATTGTTTAGTCGATTTAGTGGATTCTAGGAGGTGTTTTTTGATTATGAGACGTGTTTTGGATTCTGGGAAGTGTTTTTGGTTTCTGGGACGTGTTTTTGGATTCTGGGAAGTGTTTTTGGTTTCTGGTACGTGTTTTGGATTCTGGGAAGTGTTTTTGGTTGCTGGGACGTGTTTTTGGATTCTGGGAAGTGCTTTTGGTTTCTGGTACGTGTTTTGGATTCTGGGAAGTGTTTTGTCCCTACGAACCACCGTATAAACAAGAAAATTTGTTGTGCGTAATGAAACGCGCAACAAACTGAATTTTAACACTGCATGCTGCGTAACCAGGTGGAAGAAATTTTTGTCAGTTTTAATCCATGGTCTTTTTGGCTCCTCGGTTTCGTTATAAAGCACAGGATCGTAGAAAATAATTTGGTCTTGGCTGCCGGCCCCGGGAGGATTAAAATCGAGATAATAAAACTGTGTTCAAGTTTCGTAACTTTGACAACAAGCAACCGGCTTTAGTTACCAATTTTCTCTGACATTATTTGTTTTCCTGCTGAGACCTTTTCAGTTTCTTGAAATTCCATCTCATTTCCGCGTGTCTTGGGGCTCCTAGCAGAAAAGAACAACCGTTGCCATTACCTTAAAAAACCTTAGGAGGCCTGAGGAACTTCTGTACTAATCGCTCTTTCCCGAAGTCTTATTACTAAAAGCTATGATCTAGAATTGCCGGAACAACTGCATGCCAGAATCCTTCTTAAGTTGACATGTCTTATTTTTTTAATAAGGCAAGCTAGCACTCTTGTAATCTACACAACGCCGAAGTTGACAGTGATTAATTCAAACTGTCTAAAATGAGAGTTTTTGAAAGCCTCGTTGGTCGTGCCTTCCAAAAGTGTCGGAAAAACCGGCTAGCTAAAACCCCCGGGCTCGTATCCAAACGTTTCGCTTTCGTCGTTAAATCTCATCTTTGAGAAAGTTAATTTAACTTCGCGGTTTAATTGAGAAAGCTTTAACGGAAGTTCTATGCCGGCAACGAATCACAAAATTGTCTACAGACTCAAAAGTATTTAGAACACCTTTCCATGTCTAAAAATGAACATCATGTACAGAAAAACGAAATTTTAAGGCTCTTTACTTGGCACCCGTTGCTCTTTTTGACCAAAAATTCATAACTTGTTTGCCGTCCCTCAATTCATGCATTTACCGTTTGTTCAGTAAGTACACAAAACGGCGTGATGAGTTTTTTTTTTTGACATCATTAACTCATCTTGGAACGATAAATAGCAACTTAGAAAGCTTATCAGGACCGCTCAGTGAGTTAATAACCTGCAATATTGGTATTAACTTTTGAACATGTTTTGTTTAAGGAGCACAAGAAAACAAAACAAAAACAAAGTTTTAGACTTAGTAGCGACTGCTTACTTCTCTTTTTCCTCTGGTTACAATTTAAACACGCAACTTAGGCTTCTCTATTAACAACTCTTTTACAAAAACAACAGTTTTTCGTCCTTATTTGGGTGCGAATTAATGGTTTTTTTTTTTCTTACAGTCGTCTCATTTACATTTACGAATTCATTTTGTGCCTTCCCAAACCGTTCGTTTTTTTCTTGCAGAAAACCGAGCTTTTAGCTTAGTATCATTGGATAGGGAATGCAGTCTCTGATAATTACAAAACAAAAAAAAGCTCTGTGAACTTTGCATGTTATTTGTTTTCGGTGTGTGCTTTTATTTTCATTTCTCAATGTTAACAGGTTTTGCCGTTTTCATTGTTTTCAAGTTTCCAGCCGAAAACAAAACTAAATTATTTCCTCCTGGTGTATTTGTTTCCTGCCATTTATCTCCGACAACTGAATATCAACATACTTCCTAGTAGGCATCCTCCATATGTTTTTGGTGTTCTTTTTATATTTAAATATATTCTGCTACCTTTTTTGTTTCTGCTTTTCAATAACATGCTTACAGAGCGTGAGAGCTACATGCCAGGTTATCAAGCTCTAGCTGACAATTTTTCATGCGAAGCTGATCAGAACAAATAGGTAAATAGGCAAAAGTGGCGGCGATATAAAATATTGTGTACGAAATTAATGGACACCCTCGGAGAACAAAAAATTGTGTTTATCTTACAAGATGTCATCAATAACAGCGATTGAACTTATTTTGCTAAAAGAGATAAACTGATCAGTGGATTCCTTTTGGGTAAAAACAAATGGAGAGAGGGGAATTTAATGAACCAGAATATGTGGACAGAGTTTAAGGATATTTGAGTGGCTTTACTAACGGGAGTCGATTTTATGAAAACTTTGGTTTTTTTCGTAGGGTAAATCTTATCATTTGTTTTCAAAGCCCTATACTATCGGCAACTGCGGCCCGAAAGTCTTCTCGACAGAAAACCCCTCGAACAAATTGCTTTCTGCATTTTTGTCGCTTAAAATAACTATAAAATAAGAAGTTCAAAGGAACGTCACCTTTCAATGGATTTTATCTAAGTTTTCGCAATTCACAACCGATTTTGTTTATGTTAGATGGGGCAAGTAAATTTAAAATTCGTCCGCGGTGAAAATTCACTGTTCTACTACTACTTCTATTTAAATTTCTCGCATCGTACCGTGCTCAATATAATTTTCAGGGTTTAATAGCAATTTACAAAAACTTTCCTAGTTTCGATTGATTTCGTGTGAGATACATAAATTAAGAGTACGATGTACAATTTGCTGTTTCCTTTGCGCGTTTTGTTACGAATGCTATCACAATACCGTCTAGTGCAAACAAGTAGCTATTGGGCAATGAAAGCTTATCGTTTTTCATCTCGTTAAAGTGGTACCACCGCTGGTTTTGTAAAAACGCTTAAGCAATATCACCGTATGGATTTAAGGTGGTTTGTTTTACAGTAATTTATCATATTTACTCTCACATTAGAACCGCGTGCATATGCAAATCACACACGGGCCCTTGCACTTTGAAAAAAAAAAAAGAGAGAGAGTACATTTTCGACCTCATATTGAAGCTCGTTTTTAGCGGGAAACTGTTTATAAAAAAAATAAATTCGAAGCTTTCTTTTGTACAATTCACTTTACTTTTGTGCAAACTTAAAAGAAGCTGAAAATAAAATTTGAAAGTGGAGGGTTTTGTTTTCATTATTTTGGCACACAAAATGTCGGGATAACATTCTTGAAGTTCAGGTAGCCTTTTCCAAGAAATGATATTTTCTTTTCAATAGGATTTGACGATTGAAAAATGCTTTAGTCAGTTATTTGCGTGCAAGGTTCGAAGCGCGGGTTTTAAAAGAACTAATATGAAACGGTTTTTCAGTATTAATGTGTTGTGCATTTTCGTGCGGTTGAAAGAAATCAAGCTGCGCCCATTCAATTCTAAAGAAAGGGCAGCTTTCGTTCAGAGCCAAGGGCATTTCTGTCGGTAATGAGCAGGGATTAATGATCGCATGCTAAGAAAGTAGCTCTGCTCGATTTTAAAAGCAAACAAAGATTTGAGCTCTAAAGATGGCTAGTACCTCCTGTCTTCTGTCCTTCAGAGGAACGATTTTGACAATCTGCGCGTTACAATAAAGCGCTTGCTTCATTTACGTGACGGATCCTGTTGTGTTTTTGCGGTGGTCTCGTGTCTTTTTGTTTCGTTTTCAAAAGTGCCAGCTTGAATAACAAATATTCAGCGTCTCACGAGATTTGAACCTCTTTTTTCGAACTCAATCACGCGCATCAATATCGTTTGAATTCATTGTATTTACGACACGAAACCTTTGGATCTCTCTATATTCATTTCATATTTGCTCTGGTGCGAAAGTTGGCCACCTATTATCCCACCCAAGATAACCAAGATTTAAAGACGAACGAAAAACTGGCCGCTCACTAAATTTCATTTTAATCCTCACTTCAATATTTCATCTCCTATAAGAAAAATTGAGCCACTTCACGCAGCTTTCAAAAAATAGGATTCTCCAACCGGTAAATTTCAGTTTCATTTCAAGCTGTTATTAGTTGGAAAGTTCCTTATTCCAGAATGTTCAGTTATAGCTTTAGTGCTTAGTTTAAACTATAACTTTGCAACAATTGATTCTTTTTCGTCGGCAAAAAACCCGTTGCCTTCTTAAAATCTTTTAACGTCCATAAAAAATACTAATAAACATTTTGTTTTACCCTAAACTAAAAAATAACGTCAGAAGTAACTTAAAAAGAAGTGTATTTAGAGGTTCTTTTCTAAACGAAACTTATCGAGAGATTAAAGTCGAATTAGATGCTTTTTCGCTGTTTCAGTCAACAACACAGCTATTCTAAAACAATCAGTTTTATTACATGAACATAATTGTGGTGTATTTTCTAATATCATTAGTACACAATTTTTCCCTATACAAGGTTTTTAAATTCGTCCTTACGGAGGTGTTTATATTAACATTTTTTAACTGAAACGAAAATTCAATTTTTGTTTCGAGAAATATCTGCGCAATAAGCGATTCTCTCTTGAAACACGGACAATATTTTTTCACCCCACATTATTTCAGTAGTAAATTTTGACATTAGGTGATATTTCTGTAATTCACTGATTTGAGACGGTTACATATTTCAATTTTATTTCGTAGTTAAGCCCACGCTAATAAAACATGGCCTTATATATCAATGCTAAAGATTTGAAATTGAAACAAAGTGAGATCTCCTTGAAAAAGAAAAAAACTTTTCTTTGATATTTTCCGCTGTGGAAACTGAAAGAATGAAATGTCCATTGAAAATTATCCATACGAGTTAATGTTTTTTCCTCGAAAGTTATAGTAATTCTTTTGAGTTCTGTACAGATATTAATTTTATATGAGTGCAAACTTTGATGTGCCGTATACGCAAGACAAATTTAAGTATATAACAACGACGTTATTTTCAAATTCTTTATACATTTTGTTTTGCTCCTAAACATGGGATTTGACCCCTTAATATGAATGTAGAGCAAATATATATCAACGAACTAATGGACTTGCCTCCACAAGCACTCACAGCGCAAAGTCAGCTGAGAAAATATGACACCATTTGAATGGTATGTTACCAAAAGCTATGCACTTTACAAACAGTCTAAAAATCTATTAAACGATGAGTAATTTTGTGAATTGATCGAGAGCAAAATTCAGCTCCTGTGTGTTTCGCTAAAAACCTAAACAATCTATCTAAATATGGGTTTATCTTCTTGTATAATTTATATATCTGTTGATTAATTTACCGTATAGTTTAGAGGCTTGTATCTAAAAGCAGCAGCCTTTTTCAACTGGTGGGTTATAACTTTACAATTCGAAGGTTATTTTCCCGATGGTTAGTGTCCTGGCTTGGCGAGTCCCTCTTCGCCGGGATCCGTTACAGTTTTCAGTTCAAGCTTTGACTTGCTGTCGTTTGACTTTGCTGTTGTTTTGTAGTGTTTTTGTTCTTGGGGCAGTATTTGATGGTGTGCGACTCGTTTCCGGAAGCTTTGCAGAGCGGGCAGGTATACGCTCGAAGAATCGGACATGTTGTGTTTCCTTCAGCATCTTTCAAAACGTGGCTCGAATACACTTTCTTGGACTCTCCGTTATTCCTGCAAAAAACGCACACGTTTGCGTTTCTGTTTTTCTTGCTTTCTCTGTTCTTCCGATTGCGATTGGCAACCTCGCTGTTGTTTTCGGCGTTCCGCTTCGAAACGCGTGTTGGCGCGCCAGGCGCGAGCGAGGTTCCTGGAGCTTTAGACGGCGTTTCCACGAATAGTTCAATTTCAGCGTTGCCACCGGAGCTTGAGCTCGTTAGCGAGTGATCGGAACCCACGCTGTCTACGCGAGATCTCTTGGTGTAAGTAAAATCGTACAAGCTGTCAAACCCGGGTTCGGTGTTGTCCAAATCGGTCGCATTCTGCACAAGTCTTATCAACCCAAAGTAGTCTCTAAACAGGTGGAATTCGCTCTTTTCATCGAAGCTAGCCGTTAGGTTTGCAACTTCCCTGGCACTTATCTTCCCGTGCCTCGTGAAAATGTCTCCACTGTAGAACACGCTAAGCATCTCGTCTCCCATTGTTCAAAGCTCGTGGTACAATTCTTAATTTATCGCGTGCAGATTAAAGACTGTATTAACGAATTTAGCCTCAGCGATGGTCCCTCGCGACTACGATCCAAGAGAGAGCTGAAAGTGGAATTTTTTTCACTTGTCTTGATCGAGGTGATTAACTTTGTGAATGAAGTGCACCGGGTTTTGATGGCAACAATAACTCGCGCGCAGCTCAAACGACGTGAACGGTGAAAATTAATGTGTCCATGGAACCGCAATTATACTGTGATCCACTCAAACGGCAGCTGGCTGGGAGCCTTTAAAATGCTTTTTTTTGTCACATTATCAGCGCTACTGTGAATGCATCTTGAAAGGCGTATTGAAAATTGCTCTGATGAGAAGCATGGAACATGTGGCCTCATTGTTTCTATTTAAATCGGTCATTAGTGTTAACCAATCACGTAATGGCTTTAGACACAGTCTGAGTGAATCGCGGCGTGTTTTTAAGAAAGTCAGCATTTTTGAAAAGGAAAGGGGTTATTTTACTTGAAGTTGATTGGTTGCTCGACCCATGCTGTCAAACAACACACCAATTTCGTGTGTAATTGTTTCTAAGGCGGATCCAAAGCGATATTATGAATTCATTTCATAAGACAAAACAGAAATCGCACGTGGAGAGCGGCAGGAAAGAGGGATTGTTAAAATTGTTTTCAAAATTATCAGCCATGCCTTCATTAGTGTTTTTAGTTTACCCAAAGAGCTCATCAAATTTCTCTTAAAAACCTCGTAGACGACTATGTCTCAAGGTGCAACGGTATTTTAATGTCTTTTTTAATTTGTCATCTTTGGTTTACTGAACATAGGCAATCACTAGGATTCAAGACAAATTCAGGTTACACATCGGCGCCAAAAAAGACTTGCAAGCCGCAATAAATAAAAATGCAGCCAATTTAATATAGACCGAAGTCTAATGTTCAACCCCATTTGCGTTTCAAATTTCAGATATTAATACTTTCACTTTAATACGTTACGGAACAGATTGAATTTATAAATTAACTTTGTTCCCGTTTTGATTCTGATAACACTGAGGGATGTATTTAAAACGTTTTGCTGTTTTTCTCATTGTGGTCGTTTTTAAGTGATCGCTTACAAAAAGCGTGCAAACGGAGGGAAAGATTATTGAGGCTTATTTATCGTGGCCAATATGAGAGAAATAAACATTTACTTGACAGGTGTCTTATATGCTAATTGTCGACTGATCGACAAATAGCTACTTTAGGAATATATTTCGCTCTCTCGTCGTTTCGACTCAATGCCGCAACAATTGGCGTCATTTAATAGTTTTGTTACCGTGAGAGAAAAAACAAAATGAACGACGGATCAAAACAAAAAATCCAGCTGAGGGTGAAAAAAAGATTGGAAAATATAGTCCGAGTTTACCCTTTTATCTTAGACTGCCCAAGGGTAAGGGTATATTAAACATTTAAATTATGTTAAGCCTTGTTCGTCTTATATCCTTTCGAGTTTGGGCTCTTTTTTAATAACATCTTTATTTTTTCACTGTGTGAAGTTTGATGATTTAGCGTTCATAAAAGCCTCGTCTCATTCACGTACAAAAACTCTTAATAACAATTTCCTTTTGAAATTTAATATTGTTTTTTTGTGTGTGTGTATGTTCTGAAATTGAAAACAAGTATCTCAGAAGAAAACCGCTTCGCGTTACGTTTTTCAAAAAATGTAAAACGCTTGCATGATGTTTTTAAGTATTGTAAAAGCGTACTTTATGGACGTCTTGTCTGTCCAATTTAATTACCCCAAACTGAAAGCGAAGAATTAAATTAGTGACTCAAAGAAAAGAACAATCTGCCGACCCAAGCTTCCTCGCAGATAACAATTACCAATCATTTGCATTTCCGGGGGGGACTTGAATGGCCTATTCGGAGAGGTTCAACCTGAAAGGGTTTCTTTTTCAGGCGTCAGTTATATGAATGGATGGGGAAAAGGGTATGAAAATCAGTCATCACGGTTTGCAAAAAGTTCGCAGCAAGAGCAAACAGACGCGTTTTATGGCCGTGAAAACGTTGAGAAAACTGTTCTTATCTGTTCGTGTTTTATTCATAAATTAAAACAGTGCAACACAGTTAAACAGGGTGCAAATTTCTAAGCGAGGTATGTGAAAGGGCTACCATTTGTCAATAGAAGGTATACGAAAGGGGTACCATTTCTGTCAAAAATGGTACAAAAACGAGTTAGGGGTTCGACATCGGCTCGGAGCCTCCTAGTATAAGACTTTGTTGAGTACCCCCCCGGTCTAAGACCAGTTCTTATAAACATTGTTCTTTTAGGATTCAACATACATCATAAGAAAGGCGAATAAGGCAGATGTATAAACTCCCCTAATTCTCTTAGTCTTTACCAAGGCTGGAAAACGTTCTTTGCTTGCACATTTAGCAGGATTTTCACCGCATTTATCCGCGACTTATCCGATTTTATTTATGGGTTTTTAACTTCTAGATAAGCAACTCAAAACACACGTTCGGCATATAAAAGCGATATCAGTAGGATTAGATCTTGTTAAAATACAACCCGCAAAATGCCGCCTCTGAAGACAGTCCAAAACCTTACGGCGACAAAGAGTATGAAAAAAATAATAAAAAAATGCATAAAAATAACAGTGAAATATGAAGTTTATTGACCGTCTGACAAGGCCCCTTGGGAAAATATTTGTCAACTAGGCCAGCATTACCAAAAGTATTGATATTTTTTTTCCGTTGAAAGCGACCATTTGGGCAGCTGGAGTATTGTATACTTTTATAATAATAATACTTTATTCAAATACACACATCATGATTATATTTACATACATGATATATTTGAAAAGAAGGACCGTGTGGTTAGCTTTATGAAAAGATTTCATGGTATTGACTGGAGCTCCTTGTATTGTCCAACATATTCGGAAGTCCAAACTTTTCAGGTTTGCATGAAACCAAGAAAAGCGGAAACACAAATTGCGGGAGAATAAAAAACACCACTGTCTGCAGAGTATGGCAGAACTCGGCCAGTTTTCGCGCGTGCAAGGCCGTTTCAGGTCCTTATTACTCATACATTGTTAAAAAAAAAATCGCGTGTGCACCTGCCATACTCTGCGGACTGGCAGTTGACACCGTTAAGTCAGTTTATATTAAAAAGGGAATTTTTGTCTGACCAGAATCTAATTTCTTTTGATGATATCATCGTTTATTCAGAAGTAAAGGTTATGAGAATATGAAAAATGAGTTGAACAATGATCTTTATAACAAATTCTTCACATTTTAAGTGTCTAAGGAATCAGTGTGTAGTGTAAGAACATAACAATTCGGTTGTTAGGATGCCACTGTTATCATTTATGTAGCCGTTAGAATAAGCTGGGCTTTACAACATATTTAAGTGCCTTTAGGGTCTTAAACAGATTAATTTTGAGGTAAAGCTCAATTGGGAGATTGAAATTCTCAAGACTACCCGAATGTTCACTCGCCCACTGACGCGACTCTGAACGCAAAGGGACAAAAATTTAAACGTAGTTTAGCCACTGAGTGTTTTAAACAAAACCGCGTTCTAAGTCATTTTCAATTTGCATGCCCAACGATTTTATCTAAACATCATTTATTGTGTACAGTTTTATGAAAGCATATAGAGAATACTAGAAAAGCATTTATCTTCTTAAAACAACCCACCAAAGAAGAGATGTGGGGGTTCAAAGATTCGTTAAACCGCGGCTTAAGTTAGACTTCGTTTAAATATTTGGCCCAAAGAGTTCAAACTGTTTCAAGTCTCCATAACAATCATGTCGAAGTTCTGCTGATATGCCGTAGTTTCAACTGTATTTTTATCCTGCATCTTACACACTTCGTGATCATATTGGCCACTTTAAGATTTCGTGTAAGAGACTTGGTCGGTGTTGTGTCGAATTGCACTGTGGGATGTGATACCGTCCTCATGCGGTCCCACAATGCAGTTCGACATATAACCGAGCCAGTCCTCCTTGCAACCTTAAAAATAGCCAGTTAGCCTCTCTTGTTTGCTTTCATGGCATGTTATTTTAGATGCTGGGTGTTTATCGGCTTGTTATTTTTACCGAAAGAGTTATTTTTTTTAATTCTCTCCATCTGAAGAAGTCAGAAAAAGTAAATTTGAAAAAACTTCCATCCTGATTGGTGTTGAATCCGAAAAGATCATTTTACATATGAAATAATTGTGATCAAATTCATTTTTATTACTTATTTTAGTTTCTTTCCCGTAATTAGCGCGTCGTCTAAAAAGTCGCAGATAAAGTTTTCCTGCTTATTATTGCTTACTAAATAAATGTTTGAGAAATAAATTTATTGGAAACGCTTTAAGAAATCTTGAAATGTGGCCATTAAAATGAAAGCTATTGAATGACACTGTTTATTGCGCTGTGCATGGGACATGGTTAAAACTTTTGAATCTTAAGATGAAATCTCAAAGTTTGTCACTTCAAATGAAAACTAATCATGCAGCAGCACTTTCCTGTGGCACTGTTTATTATGCTGTACCAAATTGTTTTTAACTTTTGAGTCTGTCGATGAAATCCTAAAGTGTGACGGTCCTTCAAGTGAAATCTACTGAGCAGTGCTTTTTTGTTTACTATACTGTGCAAGGTGGTACAAACATTTGAGTCTGTGGATGAAATCCTTAAGTGTGTCACTTCAAATGAAATCTACTGAGTAGTACTTTTCTGTAGTGCTGTTTATTATACTGTACAAGGTGGTTCTAACTTGTTGTGAGTCTGTTGATCAACCTTAAGGGGGTCCTTCAAATGAAAGCCACTGAGCGTGGCCTAGTGCGTGGCCTAGTGGATAAGCTCACTTAATTAAACACAAGGCGGCTGCTTCCCCCCTGCCGCCGTTTTTTTTTTCTATTTTTTTTGGCTCGAAGATATTTGCTCTTGAGTGCTACACTGTGAATTCGAGGGTAAATAAAGTTTATTGCTTGATTGATTGATTGAGCAATACTTTCCTGTGGTACTGTTTCTTGTGCTGTACAAGGTGGTTCTAACTTTTAAGTCTGTGGATGAACCTTAAGGGGGTCCTTCAAATGAAAGCCACTGAGCAGTACTTTCCTGTGGTACTGTTTCTTGTGCTGTACAAGGTGGTTCTAACTTTTGAGTCTGTGGATGAACCTTACGGGGTGTCCCTCAAATGAAAGCCGCTGAACCGAGTAGTTTTCTGTGGTGTTGTTTATCGTGCTGTACCTCGGTCCAGCTCAGGAGCCTTCGTGTCTAATGATGAAATGCGCGCGTGTTAATGATACTAGATTGGTATATTTAAGTATGTGGATGAAGCTAAAATAAATTTAAAGTGGTAGCAATGAGAAAGCTAGCATTGTCTATTTTTCTGTTATTTCTTTAATTTCCTATTATCATTCTTCGTATGTAGAAAAGCGTCAAAAAGCTAGCTGATGATTATTTTAGCTGTAAATTAAGGTTCTTTAGTCCATATCACTGGAGACAACGGCTGGTTATATTACGTATACGCATGTGGTTTACCTCGCCGTAGGCTAATGTGTTCCTGTGGTGTATAAATTGCAACCTTTGTGAGAAGAAATTGCCTAGATAATGCTTAGTAAAATTATCAACTGACTTTGTTAAAAGAAAAAGCATTCGTTCAGCAAAGACTTCAAAACATGTAACCAAATCAATGATCTTAATAAAGGCCGAAGTGCATCATTCACAAAGTGGTTCAAATATCTGTTGTCATGGTTTAATATATCTTTAAACAGTTCTATTTCGTTCCCTTTGTCTCGGATTATGATAATGAATCTGTGACAAAATAAAAAAATCATAGGCCGGTCAAAAATGTTCATACGGGAGAAACACATAGCCAAAAACTGAAATAACAGGAACATTGGAAAAGACCTCCGTCTCAATTCGACATGTTTATTATTAAGTATCGCTCCACTGATATAATTCACGTTATAAAAACACCTTTGGTTTAACTTCGTTTCTCATAATTGCTGGTTCCTTTATTGTTTCAGGCCACACCTAAGCTAACTTGAATTGAATGCATTGTTGGCGTGTTCTTTTGAAATGCATATCGGCCAGCCGTCCTTGTAAACCTAAAGCGACGCAAAACGCTACATATTTGCCCGCTATCTCTTTTTATTTATCTTTTTGACAAAGCTGAAACTTCAATTCATGACCTGGTCGTTTTAATCTTTTTTTGCTACCATAAGATCAACAGATTTGCATCTTAAACTGACTTTATAAAGGGAGACAATTTTTTAAAAAAAAATCTCTAAGTAAACCTCACTTAACATTTTCTAACTTAAACTTCCAACTTCAATTATGGAGTTATGTTGTACATTTTTGATTCTGTAAACAAAATCTTATCATGAGACTACCTCTATGGCGCTACTTTTAAATATTTCTATTTTTTATTTGAATCAAGTAATGTCTGACGCTTTTCTTATTTAAATTCTTTCAACCTGCAGCTTATATTTGCCGTGTCAGTTTATCTTTGTCTTGATGCCCATCTTTAGCAGTTACGTTTCAGCTTTAAACATTAAATGTTAATGTCATATTTAACAATTTTCTTTGTTAAAGATTCCCTTTCAGCGTTAACGATAACATTTAGGAAGTTGTGGATTTATACCAAGTGCTGGCTATATATTCAGTACTGTTGTTATACTAGCTTTTAACCAACACGCGTATTCTGGTACTATAATTTATATATTTTAATGGTATAAACTCTGATGTAAGTCAATTCTAAGCCCAGTTGTCCCCTCCTCGAATAAGTAAAAAATATCCGCAACGATAATAGCAATTTGTTCCTCAGTTAATTATGCATGTACCTGCCTTCTTAGGCATGAATTACTTGAAAGCCATCCCATTTCCTGCTGAGTTTTAACAGAGATCTAACAGCTTAATTCAAAGGTTTGTTGTTTAAAATAGAGACTTCATGCTGATCTGTGCGAGAAAGGAACTTAAATCAGTCTTGAGGCTATCATGACGAGGTCTATTGAACGCTGGGTTCGATTTTTTAAAGTTATCTGTACAGAGCTGCTCCTGCTGCGACATAAGCGGCAGGCCAAAAGTAGTGTCTACAAAATTAATACTAGTACAGACCTTTAGTTTTTCCGAAAGAATGCCTTGAATTGCGCGTGTCCTCGGGTGAACCGATATTGCGCGTGCGCGCTTGGACAACGTCCAGTTCAATCCGATTATAAATTATTTTCTATACCCTGTTAAAAGTGTCAGTACAAATTTCAAGGACCTAGAAAGTAGCTTGAGAAAAAAAATAGTTACTGTCTTTATCTATAAATAGGAGGGAGGAGTTAAACCGAAATATTTTTTACAAGCCGTTAGAGGCACAGTGATAAAGGAACCACTCTGATATCCGAAACTTAAGCTTGTGTTTTAGGTTGAAATCACGTCTGGTTGGCTGTGTTCATTAATTGAGTAAAAAGTATAAAGCAGTTAGTTTATTCCAAAAACTGTGTGGCTACGTCGACGGGAGAATCAGACACAAATACGAGCATGCATTATAAAAGCCAGAAACAAAACCTGATGTTTCACGTGTCAAATGCTTTGTTTCACGTATGGTTAAACGTTTGTTTTGTGCCGTTGTCGCTGAGCTCCGTTCGTTAGTCGTAAGCGTTGAAAGAGCGATATTTAAGGTACAATTTTGTCTCATTTTTTACAAATCTTTAAAAATACACTACGTTTTTTATCACGAAACACCTTGTTAGCTGCCTCGTACCCTTCCCATGGTCCCTTGCGATTCATCACCAGTCACTCGCGTTTCGCGCTCGCCTCTGCCATGCGAAAAACGAAGCGCCTGAGGAGGAGGCTGCCTTTTTAGCAGTTTCCTTTAGCGTTCGTGCGTTCCAAATTGGATTGGAATTTTAAAAAAGAACAAAACCTTTCGGAACGATTAGAAAGAAACAACAACCTCAGTGACAACAACAACCTCGCCATTTATGATTCTCGGGGCGCCTACCTGAAGATAGAACTGCCTTGCTGCACCGGGCATTTCGTAAACGTCCGATCATAACCCCCCCCCCCCCCCCCCCCGCATTTATAGGCCCATCTATACCTGTGAACAACAAAATACACTCGGTTATAAGCCCCCTCCCCCGAATACAAACCCCCTCCCCCGCTACTCTAGCTTGTAATGAAGTGAATTCGACTTTTTACGACGTTTTGAAGCTTTAAAGCTCGATCAAATTTAAAAGGGTTTTTGGTCAGCACTGCTATGTGGCTTGTTTTGAAACACTTTTTTAGTCCGATAATAACCCCTCTCCCCCTCCCCGTTCATAACACCTCCTCAGTAAAACCCCTTACGAAGCCCAAGGTTTATAATCGGAAGTTTCCGGTGGGCCTTACTCGAAAGCTTTTACTTGAAACCAATCACTGCCGTGCATGCTTTTTAGGAGTAGATTGACCTGGCTGGATATTCCTGATTAATAGTGGGATGACGTTTTCAAAAGTTATTTAAATCTTGTCCTTGCTAAATTAAAATTCACAGGATTCCAAATTCTGAGATTAGGCCATGCCTTGTTCATTTCTCCTTCTCATAAAGCAATTATAAAACTTTGCTTTCGATACAAAAAGGAAAAATTAATTAGCTTCTAAAGATATCCCAGTGGGATATAATGATGCTTTACCTATTTCTTTTACTCAAATCTTTCAAACTGGAAACCAGATTCATCGATATTCAACAAGATACTCTGACTTTTACCGACCTCATATCTGTAGAACAAATATTAAAAAATTTTCGATCCTGTTTCAAGGTCCTAGAATATGGAATTCATTATTACCGAACGACATTAAAAATGCCCCGTCTTTTAGTATATTCAAGCGTATGATCAAACCATTTTTAAGGGTCAGACAGAATGCAACCTAAATACCTTAACAGCTTATGTCTATATTTTCCTCTAAACACACTTATATACTTAAATAAACGACTTTTTTCTTTATTTCTTAAAATACCGCCTAGTATTTAAATTGCCCGTGGGGGGAAATCTCTATTCCTCATAAGCTCGGCTTCTCGGAGATTTCCCCGCCACAGTCACTCCTCCCAAGTAATGCACAAGTTTTTAATTTAATGTTAATTAACCTATTTATCATCGCTTTTATTTTGCTTGTAATTTATTGTGTGTGGCAAAATAATAAAATAAAATAAATAAAATAAATTAACCTTGCTTAAGCCTTCATTTTTGCCTTCATTTTTGCCTTTGTCGCTGAATTGAATAGTTGACGGTTTAGTGCCGAAAAGTGGCTCCCGGCAAATGGAGGAACAATGAAAATAAACGACATTGGGTTACAAACAAACCGTGATAGAAGTTGCTAAGGTTTTAACCTTACATGAAAAGTTGTCTTGCAAGAGCTAAGCAAATGTCCGCTTCTATAAAAAGAAGGAGCGGGGCGACTCCTTCAGGACAAAATGCGCACAGGAGTAAACTGGAAACAAAGGATGTTTTGCAGCTTAAATCTGCGGCTACAACTCGAACCGATAACACAATAACTGATCAAATCGACGACGCATCGGTAGTCGGCAGTGAGTTTTCCATGGGAAAAGTCTTGTACGAAAACACTTACAAGCTTTCCCCAGACGCAAAAATGCCAGCTAAAAAAGTGGAGATGTTGGCTGAGACTATCTTGAGAGAGCAATTCATGAACGACGTTTATGACGCTACCAAATGCAAGGAAAAATGCCCAAGCGTTTGTCAGCTTGTCAAGGACAAAGTTAAAGAGCTGGGGCCATCGCGATATAAACTTGTGGTTGTTGTCCATGTCGGAAAAAAGAAGGGCCAAGGCGTCCAAATCAAGAGCCATTTTGATAACTATGTCACCGCATACTTCACGAATTCTACTCTTTTTGCCCAAGCAACAGTTTATGCCTTGTACGTTGAATGATGGACAGTCCGAGCTTAGAAAGGGTTTCTTACTAGTAGATTTGTTAGAAATATTTATTGCAGACATCTCTTCAATACCTACAAACCTCTTTGTAGGCCTTCTTTTGCACCCACCAAAATTCTGACTTGCAGTTATTCTGTCCAATGTAGGCAATGAACTACTTTTTGTTACATCATTCGCACGAAGTAAATATTCCTTTTTCCCTATCTTGTGAGATTTATTTTGTATTTTCTTTAAAAAGGCATTTTATTTTGCTCAGCCGGAAGAATTCATTTTTGGGGAGAAAAGCATTGCATACCCTGCGTTAAACTATAACCTTACGATTCCCACGTACCGTTAAATAGGTTTACACCTTTAACACACTACGTCACATAGAAAATTAGCGTCCAAACAAATTGAAATTTCCAGGAACATTAGCTTTACTTGGGGAAAGCCTAATTCCTCAATTTTTTTCCAGCATCGCTCTCAGGCCATCACAGATGACGCAGTTACATAGACGAGAGTTCTTTTTAAAGCTATTTTGTTTATACCATCATTTCACTAATGTTATTCACTTTTCTTCGGCTACTGCAAGTGTAACGTTAGACTGTTGACAAGGACAAAACAGTGTCTTAATTTGGCCGGGGTGATGTGACAGTGCACATGCGTAAGATACTAGCCATACCTTGCGGTTGTAATTTGAGATTTATACCGTAGTTTGATTTCGTGGTAGTAGCCCTTCCAATGGCTCCGGTTGCCGTTCGGTTGAGCCCAGCTGAACAAGCAGCAATTTATTAGCTGTGCCGGAAGACTTGTTAGAGCTCTCTTCTTAACTTCCTGTTAACTCTCGTCAAGCCACCCTTTCAATCGACTTTATCCCCAGGGTCTTATTATTTTTCAATTTGGCGATGTTTAGGAGCTATTTGGACACCCGAGAATTTACCGGGGACGAAATTTCGCTTGCTCCGCATTCGCCTGGCTGAGGCACTGCTAGTGATGCAGTGCAACTTAAGTCCCTTCGCCGCTTTCTTTTCTGTCCCGTTTTCCTCTTCATTTCCTACTCACTATCTGACTCCTGTAACAGTCTAAACGCAAACTGATTTAGAGAGTAGTTAACTAATTTCTTCATTTTGCATCGTTTCACTTTGTTTTTAAGGCTTAAAGATTTAGGGTGATGACTGTTGGAAAGTTTCAGCTACGTCAGGTCCTCCAACATAGTAGTTGTTCACAGGAACCCAACGATCAATAATTGGCCCCTTGGACTATGAATATAGTGATTCATTTCATTGTATAGCTAATCGGAAACAATGCTTGGCAGGGAAGAATGGCAACAATTATTCTTTTTTTAGTTTCTTACGAATCATCGGCTGTACCTTCTTCAGTTTCCTCTATCAATGGCGTGTTAGTACTTCGTACCCCTGACAATCTGCTCAGTAAGTTACCAGTTGAAATGAGCGAATCGCTATTGTGCCTTGTGTACAATCGTGCTCTTGGTTTGGAGGACTTAACTCTAGCCAAACTGCGCCTCTCGGGGAGGGAATGTGATAGGTTTGGATCAAGCTTCACCAGATTTGGAGAGACAGTGGATGTTCTTCTTGTTCTAGACAAGGGCAACGTGAAGCCCGACAAGTCAGGGTTTGATCGCAACGATCCTCTCCTTGACCTTGGAACAGATTTATCCAACACCTGAAAATTGGAGCGGTTATACAAGGACGAAAATCTCTCCAAAGTAGTGATGGCGGTCATAGCTGTGGACCATCGTCTCTGCGCATGCGCGGCTGTTTGCGTCATCAGTGATCCCCTCCTAGAACTGTGTCGCTTGCTGGACTCTCTGCGTACCGCTGACTTTGCCCTGCTACTCCTTTTCTCCTCTTGACTTCTTTCCTTTGCTGTTGAACGAAACGAATTTGAATTTTGGACAGTCATCAAAGAGAATAGCTGGTGCAGTTGGCTCTGATAATTTTTCAATGCCTTTTTCCCACTAATCGCTCTAGGTGGACCTTCCTTTACGCGACCTCCCTCGGGCTCCATGTTCAATTGCTCAACATGTTTATCGGGTGATCCCTTATACGTTACTAAGGCAACACTATGCTGTATTGAATTTTTTTCATCCTGTAATGGCTTTTGTGGAAGAGAGGAATTCTCGTTTGCTGGCATAAGCCACTTATTTACTCCCTCCTCTTCCTTTTTATGCTTAAAACGGGATTTTCCATTGGCCAGACTTCTGCCCATTTCCCCTTTTACCAAAGGAGCAGATTTCGTCCTCCTTGTAAGAGCATTATTGCCAGGTTTAATCTGCTGAATAAAACTCACAGAGTGTCTCAATGGCAGAGCTGTGTTTATTAAGTCTTGTCGAGAATTAAAAGTTGATTGTTTGCCTCTTGTTCTTGGTTGAATTCCTTTTTCGTTGCAGTTTGAGTCTCCGGAGTTTTTTCCTTCGCTTTCATCATTTTCTTTCGTTCTATTTAAATACAATTCCCATTCTTTTGCGTTGAGTTTCAAAGTGAAATCTCTGGCGCAAGGTGACGCTTTTCCATCACTCAACAACACTTCTTTACATTCATTGCGTTTTAGTTTCGTTGCTCTAATCAGAGGCGTTTCTCCATTCTTGTTCGCTTTATCAGCCGCGCGAACGTCGAAGACATTCATAGCTTCTGTAATAGCTTTGGTAATGCGTGAATTCCCAGCTTCAATTGAATGAATCAAGGCGGTATTCCCTTCGTAATCTGCAGCTGCAAAGTCACATTCTTGGCTTTCAATCAGAGCCTGTACAAGCTTTTCCTTTCCCAGTTTACTCGCCTGCATCAACGGGCTCATGCCATTTACATCTTGAAGACTTACGTCAGCCCCTCGTCGAAGAAGCCTTTTTGCAATGCGACAGGCTACGTTTTCTTCATCCAAGAAACAAACTGCCAAAAGAGGAGTCGTTCCAGAATGTTTCTCCTGTTGATTCACATTTTCACCACGTCGTAAAAGAATCTCCGCTTGTTTAAATCGCTTTTGTTCGATGGCTTTAACTAAAGCCGTCATAGTAATCTGTTTCTTTGATCTTCAGCTTTCACTGATGTATCGAAATTAAATTCAAACAAATAGCGAGGAAAAGTGGTTTTAAAACTCCTGGTGAGCTTCACTGCCAGAAAGTTCTAAACTTGATTTGTTTCTTCTTAAATATGTTCGTGCAGAAAACGTCTTAACATACCATAAAGTAGTTTGTAGAAAGATCGCTTCCTGTCTTATTTAGAAATAAATCATTCAATCATTTTAACTCTTTGGAAATGATTCCCCTACATATGTGCGTGTACCGCTTCCGAACCTTTTCAGGTAAATATGAAGTATTTGAAAAGTATATTAGCAATGAGAAAATTATTGCTATCGTTCCCCTGGTAACCAACTCTTTTAACAATAGGTCAGGCAGGTGAAAATCCAAAAGAAAAGGTGAAAGTTAATTTCGAGTCATTTACTACAATTGGTAATAAACTAAAAAAAAAAATCTTTTCTACCAGTAAGATCAAAGGTAAAGAGGTGACCGCTTTAACCGTTAGTAGGGACCTTAAGCAAGGACCCGCTCAATATGTCAAATGCAGGCGACTTTTCCTGGAGTTGAATTCTTTTAAAAGGATTTTATTCAAGTTCAAAAAGAGGAAGGAAAATTCGTCGTGGCATGTCCACGTCCTCCACAAAACGGCAAGTTAGGACTTTTCACGTCGTAGTCGTGCAGAGGACGTCAAAGAAATGTACTAAAAAGCATGATGCACGTGCTGAGCTGTTGTTTTGATCATTAAACCTATTCTTTTTTGAAGTCGTCGTTGTGGTCGTCGTCGTAGTTGCTTAAGCTCACTAGTGAAGGATCGACGACTGTATGTAAGCCAGGTGATCTGTGACGTCATTACGGGGGCCTGGCGAAAGAAATTTTAATGCCGTATCCCATAAACCAAAGTTGACGGGAACAGACTGAATTAAATTGAATTGGTGTGCGCGTTGGTTTATGGGATACGGCATTAAAATTTCTTTCCCCAGGCCCCGCAATGACGTCACAGATCACCTGGAGAAGGCAAACGGTTGGACCTCAGGCTAAGGCTCAGCGTACCCACCCCCCTCCGCTCCCCGCCCCCCCTTGTTCCTTCTGGATTTTGCCTCTCTGTGACTGGCCGCATTTGTTCAAAAGATGGATAACGCTATCCACCGGACAAATCTCCATCCACTGGATGGATAGTGTTTTATCCGGGTAGATGGCACTATCCAAACTCGATTTGCATTGGTAATTACTGCCCTGGGGATTATGCAAATGAGACTATAAAAGAGGTTACATGTGTTCCACCCCATCACTCTACTCGAGGCCGCGAAAGTGGAGAGTTTGGCTACCCACTCCACCCCCCCCCCCCCCCCCCAATCAAGTAAGTCGGGTTGATCCCTTCAGCTCCTATCCTCGCCTGGTCTTGGGCTTGTCCCAGGCCAGAGCGATTCTCCATATCTTATTACCATGTCATTAATAACAATACTTTTGAACAACTGAGGCCTGGGTAATTCTAGTGTTTCTGTCATCGCCTTCGTCGACACTACCTTCACATGCCTTTCTATCAAAAACGCAAACACAAACTTCTAAAAGGTCATCTGCATCCAAAACTGATTTCAAATTACTTGAGTAATTGACCACTCCAGAAAATACCATAACATACCATAATGCTCTTTGTTTGTCACCCCAACATTCTGCATAAGTATTGTTTTCAGTTTCTCTTGGGGCTATTTTAACTCCCAAGAGAAACTGAAGACAATGGTTATGCAAAATTTTGGGGTGACAAACAAAGAGCATTATGGTATGTTCTGGTATTTTCTGGAGTGGTCAATTGTTATTGTTACAATCGGAGGCTTGGTGGTGAAATTTGCTTGTCCAGCCTAAACAAGATTTCATAAGGGCCATTCCCTAAGAGAAAATAATAGACCTTTTTAGCTTGTATGCTTTGTTTTGCAATTTCAGACCACGTGATGGTACCCCAGAGAACTGTTTCTCTCAAACGTCGTCTTCTGCACGTGCATCCACGTGCATATGTATGCATAATGTATGAAAGAAGAAAAGGCAAATTCCCTAGAGTATATCATGTGTCTGCATCAGGAAAACAAAACATAACAAGCTAAAACGGTGTATTCCTATTTTCAGGCAGCTCAGATGTAAATCCCAGTATTTCAACCGTTTTGTGAAAGCAAAGACTTCCAAAACATGACACTGCAATAATTTAAACTGTGAGGGCTAATCCTGCCAAGAAGTGTAGTATCTGAGAATAGTTAAATTTCTCATTAATGATGTAGCAAAGGACAAAAATTGTGCGGTATCCATTTTTTAGATCGCTGCAGTTATTGTCCAAGAAAGTAAATGGTTTTATTACATACATACCGCGGAGTTGGTAGGTTTGCTTCATTGCTGTCAGTTGGTATTGTCTCAAATTTATTTGGGCACACAGATCAATTTTCTGATCCCATCTCCATACGCATGCCGTGGGAGAACTGCTTGTAGCGTTCCCAACCACTTGTTCACAGTGGAGCTGGCCCTTAAAGGAGTGCTTGCACTCGCCTCGGCAGTAAAGGGTCTCGGATACGCGGGTTAACCCTGCTCATTGACCCGACGGCTATGCCATGCTGATGAGCCCCAACAAGGGCGAAGCAGCTGTCTATGGCTGCCACTGCCCGGGTGATATGGTTGTGCGCATGCGTAAGGTAATGGCCATACCGCGGAGTTGGTAGGTGTGCGTCATTGCTGTCCGTTGGTACAACTGCAGTGGATCACAAAGATTCTGGGAGACCTGTGGCGCAATTCTCGTTCCAGGCCCCGGGGGAGTAAAGAGGGGAGACCCTGAGAACTGTAGATTTGCGGCGCCGGAAGCGTTTCCTATAAGGTTCACCATATGCCAATCAAATGAACAACATCTGACACAGTTAAAAAGCTCAAATGATAATTTATACCACACCAATATATATGCTGAAGACCGTTTATCGAGACCCAATGTAAACATAACAAGCTTATTACGTTGCTGATAAAGCTCCTAAGTCGTTTAACTTATGTTAGATGCTTGTCTCGTTCTTTGATCTAATCGCGTTTTTTATTGACGAAAAGCGGGCGATAAGTGGTGATAATGAACGCAAAACCCGGCTCAAGCCCGGTGTCGCGACTGAGAGGCCTGAATAAATCCGTTGGAGGACTTGTAAGGCCAAAGTTACGGAGAGTACACACTGCTAATACAGAGAAAGAGCTGTTAAAGACTGTCGATGGAGCCGCGTTTGCTGGGATGGCCGACGATTTCAGCCTGCGAAAAACCACTCATTTTCAAGAGGAATCCCGTTGTATTTCCACTGTAAATGTGCCTTCGTTCAAGTTGCGCGCCAGCACACGTCAAGGATTTGACGGCAAAGGCAGTGCTCTAAGCAAGGGAGCGGAAACTGTAGATAAACAAACCAGTTTTAACAATGAGTCTCAAAACTGCGGCTTGGATTACAGAGATTTCAAATCACGCGTTATTCACTCAAGAATTCGAGAACTTATTCGCCAAATATTGCTTTCTCACCTAGACAAGTGGGAATTCAACCCGGTCATTTGCGGTGAAAAGTGCCGAAAAATAAGTAAAGCAATCGAAAATGATGTCAAACTATTGTTCAGTGTCCGATACAAGATCACAGCGCTGGTGTACGTCGGTGCGATTCGCGACCGAGGTATTGAGCTTTCCAGTCAATGTTTCTGGAATCCGAGCACCGATAGCTTTTCTATGGCTACCTTCACGAACGATTCCCTGCACGCTACCGGAATTGTTTTTGCAACTTTATTCAGCGACTGATAGACGATGATGCATGTTGAAACAACTCAACGGGCTATATCGAAGTACTTCAACTCTGCACATAGACAGTCTAGAAAGTCAGCGGGAGACAATTAATTAATAGACAAAAAACTGTACTCTATTAAAATGTAATGTACTGTAGTTAAAACTTTGTTTGAGGGCTTTTCATTTAGGAAGGAGACATCGCTACTACTGCAAGCTCGTTATCTAGCACTTTAATAGGATCATTTAACAAGGTTTAACAAAAATACCTTCAAAGACCCACATGGCATATAACTATATTTCACGACATCATAGAGACAGAGAAATTCCTGTCAAAAACGTAGCGGTAGCCTTCTAGTTCAGTGTTATATTTCCGTGAATATCTTGAGTCAGTTAGCTTAAACGTACTTTCCGGCATCGAAAAAGTAGGATAAACGTGATAACGGTAGTTTGAAGTCTGTAATGAAAAATTCGCGATGACAGATTCAAGTGCTGGTCAGTTAGCACCCCACTGTGAAATATAAAAATTAGTTTCACTACAGACATTTCATGATGGAAGGCTGCAATATGCAAAATTTGGATAAACATGAAAGTGCAGCACACAAAACTGTATTAATACTAATTTATAGTTCAGTCCTTTAAAGCAATCATTATGATCATTTTGAGTTTGTATTGCCTCTGGAAGTCTCGGTTGCTTGAAGAATCAGGTTACTCGCCAACTGAAACAAGAGAAAACGGAATAACTTGTCTTATTCGACCCTTGAGCTTTTAAGACAAAAGCCTTAGTTTTGTGATGCGGCTCTGATATGTTTTAGTTTATGAGAGAAATAGTGTAATATTGGCCCTGATTCTGGTCTTTTCCATTTGTTTTCAGTTTCTGCGTCGCTATTCTACAACAACAAGAAAATTGTTGCTCTGTTTTTTTGACTGTTAAAAGAGTTGATAGCAGGTTGTTTTCAACTTTCTGTGCGAGCACAGAGAGAGACAAACGACGCAGGGTGTAACAAAGCAAATAACTAGAAAGTTAATCAAGTGGAAAGTTGAAATTTGTCAGCGCATTGCAAATATAATATCAAAAGCTTTCTAATTTTGACAGGTAATTACGACCAGAATTAATTAACATAGCAATTAACCGCTAGTTAGCTTATTGTAAAAGTGAAGTGTCATTTGTTTCGTTGGTCTAGATAGGTCACGGCTACTTTATAATTTTTAACTTACACCAGATGTTGTATTTGTTGCGGAATTCTAGTTAGCTTATTGTAAAAGTGAAGTGTCATTTGTTTCGTTGGTCTAGATAGGTCACGGCCACTTTATAATTTTTAACTTACACCAGATGTTGTATTTGTTGCGGAATTCTTATAACCCCGCTCGCTGGTTCAAATAAATCAATAGGACAGTATTGTTCGATGAAACACCGCGATTTAATCCAATCCAACAATCTACTGCGATGTACAATTCTCACATATTGTTGGTTTTCACATGACGTCATTAAAATTCAAACTAAAAAACTATCGATCCTTCCGAGATTTTACCTTCACGATGCATTAGAGCAGCTGAAAACTAATTTTCATACAAATTTTCGCTTCAAAAGGGTTCTTGGTTTTGTGATAGAGTACGCTTGAATTTTTAAGTTTTTGCGTGACGCGGCATTTACAAGACGGCCAAGAAAGCTGTCATGTGGGTTAAAAAATGACTTATTTCAGGAAATTTTGTATTAGAAAAAGTATTACTTTAATGTTTATGAGTTTCTCAAGGAAAAAATTCACGCTTTTGTAGCAAAACTCGCTAACAGATGTTTCTGTTGATTTCCTTCCGCCATGTTGGAGCTCATCCAGGTGAGCACCAGCATGGTGTCTCTATACAAATCTCTATAAATTTGGGTAAAACATTTCTTCGGATATCTCGTATACGAAATATTCCTCTGACCTGAATTTTGGCGAGGGTCTTTGTATATGTACCTCCTTTCATTTTCCAGATTCTGGACTTTATCTATTGGATAGTTTTGATTTTTCTTTTGATCTATTTTGAATGGCGTGACACTGAAAACCAGGAATTCAACGGTCGTAATCAATTATCAACGATCAACTAACACATTCTAAGTATACAGAGGTTTTTTTCTACTATCCTTGCGTAAGGCAGTATTCTTACATTAATCACATGTACAGTAAAAGTTCTCATTGTAATGTATCTAAATTAAGTGACTATTACAAAATCGCACGCCTTCTTTCACCTTATTTACTAGCCTGAAAAAATGCTTGCAGTTACATCATTTTATACCGTAAATATACTCGGACTTTGTCTACATTATTGTGAAATCTAATGTCACGAAATCTAACTTCTTTGTGCTGCAAATGTCAATTTCTAATTAATATTTAATCACAAAATAATCAAGTTAAGCATCACCTATTTCTTTCCCGACAGTATTCTTGCTTGATAATTCTTGCAGTTTCTGGGGCCTACGGAAACTGCTTTTGTTTAAAATCATGCAGTTAGTGCCTTTAGGAACAATGGTCTTCTGGAAAGAGTCACATGAGAAAGGCGAAAGATCGAAAAAAATATTGAAAAATATGTATGCGCATTTAAAAATGCATTACAAAACGCTGACTGGTTCATTACACTTTGAGTGGGCTCCCTGTGTGGCTGCCACTCAATTAATTTACGTGCGCGCACAGGAATGGATTGACCACACCCAGGCCAGACTCCTTTGCCTTCCCCGTGTAATTCTGAAAATCACCAGTAGGTATTACCATAGCAAACGAAACTTATCTTCGTCACGCAGACTTCGACAATTACATTGAACAATTGACAGTTACGGTAATTTTTGCCTTCGAAAGCTTTTTATCTATATCTTTCATCTTTACGTCTGTTATTTCACATTTCAAGAGCAAAATCACCAGTTTCCAAAGCAGTCTGGGTAAATTTGGCTTTTAAGCTCGAAATAACGTTTGTTCCTAAAACACTGGGGATGTTCTCAAGAATTAGATCATCATTAACAACTGAAGCATCGAACCGATTGTATAAATCGATGATACTACCAAATTTGGAATACTGTTGTGCTGTTTTTCATGGCTGTGGTAAAGGAAATGAAGAAGAATTGGAACGCCTGCAGAGACGTGCTGCTAGGATAGTGCCAAAGACGGTGCATTTGTCCACTTAAGATATGGTTTCCGGTCTTGGTTGGGACCCTCTTAAGACGAGAAGAGAGAAGCATATCGTCAAACTTGTCAAGAATTCTCTTGATGGACAAGCTCCAAGTTATTTCTCAGATTATTTTCGACGGCGAACTTATGATATTCATGACTATGACACTAGCTCTAAGGATAGGTTATCTATTGATAAAGTCAATCTCGAGTTGACTAAGAGGGCCTTTTTTTATAAGGGGACTACCCTTTTTAATGATTGTGTGTAGTTTTGTTCATAAGGAGGTTACCTTCTTTTTTTATTGATTATAATTATGTTCTGTATCCTAGTTTTGTATATAATTGATGTTTTTATCTTTCTATTTATTTATTTTTATACAGGACCCATATTGATAGCAGTTTTTATAACTGAAATGGTCATCCTGTTTAAACATATTATTATTATTATTATTATTCCTGTATCAGACTATAGACTTCCGAGCGGTAATTTTTCTTGTCCTTCTTCAATTTTCATTCTGTTCTAATGATTACTGACTGGTGATAAAATTTGCGAGCTTGCGTGAGAGGTTTCAAAACCCTCGACGAAAAAAATGTTGATTATTTTTGTCACTTCTATCAATTTTAAGATGCAAGTACCGCGGAAGAGTAACTTAAAACCTGTTTGAGAAATTTACAGAGTGCACTTTGTTTTCAAATTTTAAATATTGAGCTTGGTAATTGAGCTATTAAAAAAGAAATGAGAAGAAATTGATCTTGTCAGTCAGTCAATTCATTATTAAAAATAACACGTCGTAAATTTAATAATTCACAACAGTAAAGGACAGGAAAATGACCATATTGTCAACAAATATCTACAAAAGGCTGAGAAACTACTCATTTTGAAAATCAATAAAGTACAATTTCTTTCTCCTACAAATACAGTAAGGATCTCGTGAAGGGCTATGACATTAATTCGAAGAAAATATGGCTTCTTACGAATATTTTCACTTTCCAACTGCTTTTTTTACAAATAGTGTCGGCTATTAACCTTTGTGTGATGATTCGACGCTCTTTTTACAGAATGTTGCCAAATTTAATCAAGTGAGAGCCTTTCGCCCGCCGTTGACTGTTCTTCCTGAGTTCAAGGGCTCACTCTTTTAAAACACCAAACACAACAGCAACCGCGAACAATGAAGCATTTTGAAAGGATGATGAGGAGAAATTATCCCTGAATTCATTCCAAAGAAAGCGACTGGCCATGAAAAATCCCTGTCCGTTGTTCGAGCCTATACTTACATTGCATATTAACCGAAATCGCTCCATTCCTAGTTCCTTTACACGACCCTTGATGTCTTCTGACAGGCTCATACAGAGCCAACGACACCTCTGAGAGTCGTAGGTTTGGTTCGAAAGCTTTTCTTTTAGAATTTCATCCATTATTTTCTCGATCTTGTGCGTATAAAACACTTCATGTTTTCTTTCGAATGTACCTTCCCCTTTCTCTTGCAATTCCGTTCCAGCTTTCAGATCTGTGTTCTTGTTCCTCCATGGCCCTTCAGTCCACTGTCTTTTTCGTGTATTTTCCGAGGTTACTGATCCGCCGCGTAAGCTTTTTTCAAAAACCCCGCATTTCTGGCCGAGAAATTTGTTTCTCATCATTTTAACGTTTTCTTCTTTGCTTTCAAAAATCAAGTCTCGCCTTCAACGATCTCTCTTCCTACCTAAATATTGTACTTAATGCACAATGGAGATTTTTAGCTTTACTCAAGGCCAGTAGGTGTTTGACTTCAGCTTACAGTAATTGAAATGAATCGCTTCCGGTCTGAATGCGGGAAGAGATCAACTGCAGTGAATTTTCATTTTCTTGAACTGTCGAAATAATAGTCGGATCTCAAGCCGTGCGCACCTCAACGCCAAAACCTATTCAATTTGTTGAATAAAGTTCGCAGCAGATGTTAAAAATATGGTCGCTATGGGAACTGTGTAGACATTTAGTTGTGAGACCGCCGAAAAGTCTGGGTCCTCTACCTGTCATGTTTTCGGAAATTTTTCGAGCAATATGACTTGAATTGACAATTTTTTAACTTATCGCTCATCAAATAACCTTCCCTGTAACCAGGAGCCCATCAAATGGTTTGATGGGCTCCTGCTGTAACGAAATAATTGTTATGTTTGCCATATGGCGTTTTCCCACTGCCTGTTTTTTTTTTAACCAAATAACATAAATCTTCTCCGTTTAATAGGTGGAAGAGTATATCAAAATATACCTGAATTTTATATTTTAATTGTCCGTACAAACTAATTTTTAAAGACCTTTACGGTTGAAAATCCCTTTTCAGTGTAATTAGATGTTGCCGCTGGCGGCCACAAAAGCAGAGCTAGGGATGAAATGGTTAGCAGGTCTGCCAGCCATTATCCAGCATTATCCCTCGAGAAAGGTTTGTTTAAATGCAAGCCGAATTTGTAAAAAGATAATCATTTTCTATAGCAAAACATGTATACTGAAAGCGGACCCAATATTAAGTGAGTTCCTTGTATTGCAGACGAGAACGTCCGCGAATCCTAAAGGTTTTTTTCCCGTATTTTCTGCAAAACAAATTGCACATACTTGAACATGAAAAATATGTGGTAACCGGTTCAACGCAGAATTTATAATATCAGAATTTCGTTTTCTTTCCCAGGGCCCCAGTGACTGATCTGAAGAGACAGATTCCAAAACCACAGCAACAAACCAATGAGTGGTGCCGGATCTCCCAGTTGTAGACCTGGATCAGTACAATTAAACTTGTAGAAAAATATAAAACGGCAAACCGATCCTTACGGCAAGGCGATGAAGAAATAAACAAAACAATAAAACAAAAAATATATATATTTAAAAGAGAGATCCCAAGGCCCTGGAGGCGAGGTTAGAAAATACCCACAATTCCTCCGTTTTGACGCATGCGGACTGAAATACTCGTGAGCGAGATGACGTCAGGTAGTTGGTTCTTTCAGAAGGATTGCACGCTACAGATGCTTGTAGTCCAGTCATTTAAGAGTTTATTGAAATTTCCCTGCTACTCACAGAGATTTTTTTCTCTCCTGGGGTGACAACTCTGTGCAAACTTAAACCTCAACATGCTTATAACGTTCAAAACGCTTCAACAACAGACTTTTAAGTTAGAAATCGACGACACTGCAACGGTAGGTATCAAAATTAGCTGCAAACCTGAAAGGTCTTTCGGTCTGCACTTGTATTCTCTATGGGTAAGAGTTATGTCATGATCTTTTAACCATCAAATTCTCCATCGTGCTACCAAGAAACATAGAGTTTCTTTCATATCGTGAAATGTACGTTTTTGTATGTGTGTGTAAAATGCGAGGATTTTTCACTTAAAATGTCCTTCCGGCGTCACGCGTTTAAAAATTTGTTACAGCCTAAGAATCATCTGGATCACTTCGTTCTTCAAAGCACCTTTAATGTTAAGTGGGTTTCTGTATATCTACCTCAGTGGCGTCTAAATTAAAGAGGATTAATATTTTACTTTGTATCCACATTTGAATGAATTCGATAAATATCAAAGATATACGGACCTATAAAGCTTTATAATTATATGTCTGTAATTATTTTCCTATTTTCACATGTTTTAATCGTGTCTGTTTATTTGTTCTCTTTTTATTTTTGTGTTTCCCAAATATTTCATTATTAATTTCATCGATTATATTTTTCTTTTTTGTTTAAACGTATAATATTTAATTCCTGTAAAGCATTTATTAAAAGAAGTTTTATTGTTCTTTTATGTCTTGGCGTGCATGTACACTGTTTACTGTGTGTATGAGAATGTATATAGCCTAGATTACTCTAACAGCTGAATGAAATAACTGGGGACTGCTGATAATGAAACATGAAGTATGTAGGTCATGAAGCAAGGGTAAAAAACCATGATTTGTAATTCGTAATATGAACTGAGAAAATGCAGGTAAGAGATATATGCTATATGACTTTCTGGCTGTGGAACAGGAAATTAGTTGGTTGAAAAAGTAATTTGCTTGGCTTAAAAACTCTGATTTTATATTTAATTAAGCAAACAAAAGTGCATTAAATAGGTTAACAAAATATAAGTAAACTAAACATTAATTTGTGGCTTTTTCATCAAAACAGATGCACTTGTCAAAAGAAAAGGAAAGGTCTTTTCTTTTTATTATTAGCACATGCAGTAACTTACCTTCTTAGAACAAGAAAAGACTTACAATTTTGGTCATTTGATCAATAGATTAACTTTTTTACCTCATGTGGTTATGTTTTTTGTACTAGGTTTGATCCGTGATTTATTTTTAGCACCTGCAGTAACTTACCTTCTTAGAACAAGAAAAGACTTACAATTTTTAACATTTGATCAATAAATTGATTTTCTGACCTCATGTGGTTATGTTTTTTGTACTAGGTTCATGTTTGCTGGCAATTAGTACTGAAAATTCAAAGAAAAATCTGAAATTCTTTGTTAACAATGAGCTGAAAAAATATTTATTTTATTTGTAATTCTTGTTGAACAATGATCTGAAAAAAAATCATGGTACTTGTAGTGTGTAAAGGATCAAGCATTCATCTGATTATATTTGTATGATACAACATACTTATTATTGCAAGTCTTTCCTATACTTCACAGTATCACCTACCACTCAAATAAAACCAACAGGGCCAAGTTGTTTGAAAGACCATTAGTGCAAATCCAGGGTACATTACCATGACAACTCATGGGCTCTGTTTTTTCCAAGATTACCACTCATCAGGCTTCAAAACAACTTGGCACCTGGATGGTAACAGTGCATGTCACCACTCCAACAAATGTTTTTAAATTTGTTACAGGTTGCAGACCTGAAAAATAAACTTGAGTCAGAGAAAGGTGAAGATGCTTACCCTAAGAGTGCTGTCAAACTTATATATGCTGGTAAGTAGAGTCTGTCTTCATTCTGATCTCTGTGGCCACTGTCGAAAAACTTAAAAAGATTGTATTACGCTATCTTAGACTAGTGCAAAGGTGAACAGTAAATGGAATTCTTATAAGGAGATTTTTCCAATTATAATCAATGATCAATCAGGCGGGTCAGTGGCATTAATTCTGATGATCCATTATGAAATCACAGCAGATTTTCAACACTACTTGCATCTCACTTGACTTGACTTGTGTGTGACTGTGTTACCCTTTACCGCACTAAATTCACAAATCAAGAGCTTGCTTTCTGGCCTATTTCTGTCTGACTTCTATGGTGAATAGTACACATGTGTTTCCAGTTTTCAAGAGTTCAGCCTCAGTCAAATACTGTTATGTGGGATTCTATGAGACGTTATCCTGACTTTATGACTCTGTTTTAGGAAAAATATTGAATGATGATCAGCCATTATCAGAGTACAAAATAGATGAAAAAGGATTTGTTGTTGTCATGGTCACAAAGGTAAAAAACTTTTTTTGTTACCATGGAATTTCTCCTTTGTAACACCTCTATTGAAAGGACACCTCCATTCATGGGACACAAAATGTGGTCCGGGAAAAATGCTCGCATAATCTTTGTATCTGTTACCTTGATTGAAGCGACACCCAGGGTCTGCACACACCTTGAAAGTCCTTAAAAATCCTTGAATTTTAAAATAAAAATTCAAGGCCTTGAAAGTCCTTGAAAATTGCGGTCGGTGCTGGAAAGTCCTTGAATTTTGGTGCTAACTTTATAATTTAAGTAGAACTCCAAAGGAAAAGGAGCAAACACAGAAAGACCTTCGAGATAAAATTACCTATGTTGTGGAAGAACTAAAAAAAAGACATAGAATTAAGGCTCTTTTTGAATTGAATAGAGTCCTTGAAATATGGGAAATATGTCCTTGAAAGTCCTTCAAAAGTCCTTGAATTTTTTGTTCAAAAACGGGTACGAACCCTGGACACCTATTCAGGGGAAAAAAACGTTAGTGACCTCGAAAAGTGTTAATAAGTATTATTTTGCAGTAGTCACAATGACAATAGCTTTAGCAGCATGAACTACCTCAGTCACTTAAATCAATGAAGTGTACTCGTGGGAATTCAAAAAACTAATCATTATTTTTTCATAGATTATTTGGCTGCTTGAAATAATGACTACAGCAGATTCCGAAGTAGAATACAAGAAAAATACTTTATGTTAACACAAACTTCAGCCCATCCTCCATTCAGGGGACACTTTTATTCAGGGGGACACTTTCCTTGGTCCCAAGGGTGTCCCCCCAAACAGAGGTTCCACTGTGGTAGTAGGGCTGTGTTCAGCCGAGCCTGATGGCCCCTGATGCCCAACTTTTGCCTTCGGACGACTAGTAAATCTTATATTTTCATATAAATCATATGCTGGACAGTCCTAGGTTTAGAAGTTAAGACCACTGGGTTTCCTTTGTATTGTCCTTAGAGCACAGCCTTGTTAATAGTGAAAACAAAATCAGGGATAAGAGAAAGTCAAAACACTAATGATATTGGCTGTTATTATTTTGAAAGTCCTCTATGATGATGAAGACAAACTTCTTTCCTGAAAATATGCATGTATCATTATCTTTTTCTGATAACAATGTTTGTCTCTTTGTTTTATAGCCTAAACCTGCCCCAGCTCCAGCTCCAAGTCCACCTGTATCCACACCCCAGGTGAAAAACATAACAAATCATCCATACTGTTAACCCTTTAAGCCCCAGTATCCACATACAAATTCTCCAAACTGATGTCCGTACATTTCCTTAAAGAATTAGTTGAGAGAATTTGTTCAAAGATCAAAGTATTTTCTCTTGGGTGATCATTTTATTGATTCTCATAACTTATCTCTTTACAGTGTATGGATAATTGTAAGGAGAAAATTGATCTTGGACACTATTGGGACTTAAAGGGTTAAGTGATATATCTAATGAATACACCAGGACTTTGATGGGGTCCCTGGAAAAACTCATTCCACGCGCATTTTTTATTGGGGTATCTCTCCAAGTTGGTCATCTATAGTGTAGGTGTATGTTGTGGTTCAATTTTATCCTTGGTTTAAATTTTATTTTCTTTCATTTCTGGGGTATGGTAATGTACATGTATGACAATGTGTTTGAAACAAAGAAAATAAAATTTATACCAAGGATGGAATTGAACCACAACATGTACACTGTACTTTTCAGCTACATGTATGATGTGGGTTTTCATGGCTCTTCTCGAGTGGCTTGCTAAATCTTTTTTTTCTTTGTCAATTTCTGGGCATCCTGGATTTTGCACGCTTTGGGCTCTCAACAATTCTTTCCTCTTGGTGATCAATGCTTTCACAACTCTTCCCCACCCCCACCCCCCCCCCCCCCCAAATTCCATTATAGAAAAACAAACCAAAACCATGTGAAAGTACAGTTGACAAGGGTTTATTCAATGATCACTTTTCCACAAAAGTTAAACTCCAACACATTTCTCTATAATTGACTAATTAACAACTTGTAAACTGTTGCGGCTGATGTTCTTGTTTTGCAGCCAACACCTGTAGCAGCAACAGACAGTTCATCGAGATCTACTGATGATACAAAGTCTGAAAGGTAAGATATCAGGGAGGGCTCTGTTAGGTGGCTACTTTTTCCTCCCCCCTTGGACAACAAGTACAATGAAGCCCATATGAAGCAGACAACTTGTTTTAACAACAACAACCAACCATTTTATTTGCCAAGTTAAAAAAAATGTTTACAAGAACAGGATAAATCAAAGTAGATCAGGCAAAATACTACCCAGAATTGCAAAAACTAAACAAGCTGAGTAGTTACAATAATCAAGTAAAATTGCATTCTGTTGCTGTTTCGGTTGTGTCACACAAAAGATAAATAGTAAGATAAATTATATTTAGGAGGATAAAAAAATAAATAAAAATTGATGAAAATAAAATGATTATTGTCACTAAGGAAAATGCGCACAAAAGACTAAATTAACAGTAATGCACTTCTCAGTGTTTGCCGCATGGCCCAGGGGAATACACGGCATACCTCCAGACCGTGTGCATCAATTTGAAGGCCGCCTGCATGCTAATTCAGCCAGTTCTAGTAAAGGTTAGATCTCGGAACCCTCCCAAGCAGTTCTCGCCCTACCCTCCTCTCCGCAGTAATGTACTATTATTCTCTCCTGGTTCACTGACTCACGAAAGCCTCGGGCCGATTCTCCCATATCTTATACATTTAGGTTCCTTTGGCTTTGTGTGTGGGTGTTCCTGGTGAGAATATAGTACCGTATGAATAATTACCAAGTAATGGTCCACCCTGACCACCTAAGAACTCTTGCAGAAAACAATACAGTACATGTACGCTGCGGCAATGGGAGCCAGTTTTTTTCCTGTTGTGAGCCAATGTGTGAATAAGCTCCAAATGAGCTTTCTCATTGGGTAAAACACTATTTGGCGTTTCCTTGTATGACAGCTTTTACCACAGACTTTGCTCCATTTTTCTCTTGAACTAGGTGTAGAAATGGAACCCATTACTAATAGACTTACATCACATCTAGGGGGGAGTAACAATGCTCCTACATTGTGGCTTCAGAAATAGATAGGAGAAGTGTGATGTCACATTACCATGGTAGCAAAATTTCTGGATGACTACCATAGAGATATTTTGCAACTGTGACGTCGAACAGCAAAAAAACAATAGGTTTAGATTGGATAAAATACATCTTTGCATGTGCATCACGCTTTTTGTACATTTCTTAGCCATTGTTGCATGACTGCGACATGAAACTTCCTAATTTCACTCGCCCGCTTTATGGAGTAGGTGAGAACAAAACAAAAATTTTGTTTTTCTTTTTCTAAAATTACACAAGCATTTGACAAATTAAATGAAATGAAATAAGATAGATGAAGTTTGAAACGGTGCGAATCCACTTTTTAAGTGATGTTTTGGTTTGTTGTCATCCAAAAATTTTGCCAACATGGCAACATGATGTAACAACTTCTCCTCTTTACAGGGAAGTGCTCTTGTAGCATCAGCCCAAGTTGCTTGTAGTACACCTTTATTTTAGGTTTCTCTAAGAGCAGAACCCTGCTAGTAGTCTTATTGTAGCATACTTTTAGGAAAAACTGATTATTTTGCATTTGGGCTTTTTTATTCCTAGTACTGATGCTGCACCTACCACTGCCGAAGAACCTGCCTCCACACCGACAGAAGCAGTGTCGACTTCGGATCCACAATCATTTACACAGCAAGCTGAGTCTACGCTTGGTAGGTGGAACTTTCGGTGGTTTTTGCAGTTGTAGGTCTTTAAAAGTCTTAATTTTTGTTAGTTTTCTTATCTTACCATAGAGTTAGAAAAACTGATATAATATATGTTATTGATACAAAAAGTAATGATATTTGATATCATTTTGTATCCAAAACACAGGGACAGTACCCATGATAATTTCTAATGTCACAGTCAAGTGTTAAAAATAAGACATGTCGAATAATGGTCATACATGGCACAAAATGTATCTTGTCTTAGTTCTTTAGTTAAAAAAGTGCCATGAAGATGGTCTGTAGCTTTGCAAAGGATTAAACCTTTTGCCACATGCATCAGCTTGAGCTGTTATACCTGAAACTTTCAATTTATTGTAAGCCCCCCCTCCCCACCCCCGCTTTTATACACACACACACACACACACACTCACACACACTTATAAGCCTCCTTGTATTTCTAAGTCCAGGGCTTATAATTGGACGTTTCCAGTATTTGTTCATTGTTGTGCAGATACAAGGCCAAACACTTAGAGAATGTATTTCCTTTTAGTGAAAATGCTTTTGCGTATAGAGTGGATCATGTCTTGAGTGTACATGTATTGCATTCCTTTTTTCAGTTACTGGTGCTGCGTATGAAACTATGGTCACAGAGTTATGTAGTTTGGGATTTGAAAGAGACCAGGTAAGATTTGACAACACACAAAGCTAGCTGTTTTGGTTTAAGCAAATCCTACTTTACAATAATAATGATTGTCATTATTTTGTTGCCCAAGTGGCCATGCTAATAATTGTTATTTTCTGATATGTGTTCTTAAAAATAGCCACTGCAAGTATTGAAATATCAGAGCCAAATTATGTACACTGTTTAATTGAGCGCAATATACCAAAGTTTTAGATTCTCTATTACATTATTTTGTTTTCTTTAGGTTGTACGAGCCTTACAAGCTAGTTTCAACAATCCAGACAGAGCCGCTGAATACCTAATGACTGTGAGTTTCTTTTAGTATAATACTAATTAAATACTAACAATAACCAAACATTAGAGAGTGCTGGCAAGGTCAACCAAAGGTCAAAACACTCTTGCTCCAATATACATACATACATACATGTACATGAGTGGGTCAGCTTTTCAGTGGCCTACAAAACAAGTTTGTATTAAACACCCATGCACTCAGGATTTGAATAGTTCACCTACTGGTCTATTCTGCTCCTTCACTGCAAGTAGAGCACTGTCTTGGCTTCACTGGTGAATATCTAACTGAATTACATTCATACATACATACACTTTCTTAGGACTCCACTACAGCTGTATACAGGGCTATTCTGTCATAATCTACAATAATAAAAAATATGCAACAAAATTACGAAGGAGCAAAAATATTTACATGAGTTATGTAGGTATTAGGTATTAGGTCGTAGTTGTAAGTTTCATGTGATGGAGGGTCAAAACACACGTGATCAGATTATGAGTGATAGAAGTTCCAAACATGTGTGATCAGGTTGTGTTCTATGCATTCCATTCTTTGTTAGTGGAAGTCCAAGCAAGTGCTGGCTACATCCCGGGCATGCATGCATAATAGCAACCCGAGGTTTAGGATTGCAGGCTCCTTTGTTCCCCCGCTGTGAATAATTTTTTTAGTGTTTCGGTCAATACTAAAATTACGTGGTCACTTGGATTGCAAATGAGTGAAATGCTTTTTAACCCCTGAGGAGAAAATTAATGTTGTTTCTCCGTGCAGCCATGTAATATCCTCTATTAAAAATTATTATATAAGCACCAATGAAATACCAGGTGAGCTTTCGTGCAAAAACTTGATATCTTCACATTTGAAAATATCACTGTTGCTATGGCTAAATAATAAATCGCACCTTTCACACCAAGAAACTATTAAAGTGATATGGTTTGGTATTTCATTGGTGTTTATATAATTATTAAATAGAACATTACATGACCGCTTGGAGATACGAAATTTCTCTTCTCGTGTCGGAAAAATATTTCACTCGTTCACTGCGCTCACTCGTGAAATATTTCTAAACACTCGATGAGAAATTTTGTATCTCCGCACAGCCATGTACTATCCTCTATAATTTATATTAATTTTGTGTTTTGTTTAGGGGATACCTGATTTGCCGGTAGAGCCCCAAGCTCCAACTGAACATAGTGAACCACAGCGTGAAGGAGAAGGAGAGGCAGCCCCGGCATCAGCAGGTCTATTTACTGTGTTCATTTACTATTACTATCAAAGCTTAAAATTAACAGCAAACAGGAGCATCCTCAACTTTATTAAAATATTATTTGCATTGGAAAAATAATATCAACAAGTGCCTGATCTACATGTACAGCCGGCAGTGCTTAATCCAGTCAGATAAGTCAGTCACTATAATATTATTTTGGTTAAATCAATACTTTAAACTAATAATTATTGGAATAGGAGCATTAGACCTTTTTCAGTGACAATGGCTGAAAATATAAATTAAGCTTAGGGTAATCTTGTCAACAAGCCCTCCCTTTTCCTGCCATTTTAAAAGAGGGTCTTGCAGCTCCATTTAAGGTTGAGTCTTGACTCAATTCTCAATGCTTGATTCCTTGGTGTCAGTCGTTGATGGATGACATAACGCTTCCAAAGTCAGGGGCTTTGGCATGAATTTAACGCCAGTGAGGCATATCTGAGAGAAAGGCATGAGCTGAAAGTGACCTTAAAAGGATCTGATGGAGCAAATTTGTTTAGTGTTAGCTTGTTAACTTAACCGTGCAGTTGCCGGTTGTAAGTCATCAAAATTGCATGAAATGAATAATGTTGAACATTTCAAGTGCATGCCTATAACATTTCTTTCTTTTTTTCTTCAAGGAGAAAGTGGCATTGAGTTTTTGCGCAATCAACCTCAATTTCGAGAACTCAGACGACTAGTTCAACAAAATCCCCAGACCTTACCACAACTTTTACAACAAATTGGACAAGACAATCCAGACCTACTGCAGGTATAGTAATACTTTTATTCAACTAAGTTGTGGTTTTGGTCCCAGGTCTTGTATGGGTCTTGAAATGATTATTTTAGCAAGCCGTGGATTTTTTATTGTTATGATACAGCATAATTGCATTAAAAAAATAATAAGAGTATTATTAATTTATTGTTATTATTTGTAAGTTCTGGATGTTTTTGAAAATCTTGGCAAGTCCTAAAATCTTTTATGGTATCCTAGTCAGGGAAGCTGGAAGGGGTTGAAAGATTGAGGCAAAGCCATGTTTTTACTTGTTTGTTTGTTGTTTTAGATGAGCTTTAAGGTATTTTAAGTAAATAATAGTAGAAAACAATTCAAAGTGGAGGTTGTTTGCTCTTCATGAAAGAGAAATAAATGTGAAGGAGAAAACGTCTCGAGAATTGGTTTGTTTCAAAGCAAAGCAAAGGTTGTTTTCTCTTCATAATCAATCAATGAATTTGAAAAGGGAAAAATATCTTGATAATAGTGGTTTGTGCTTTCATGAACTAAACAAGAAACTTGTTGTGAATATTCCACAGCTTATTAGTCAACACCAGGAGGAATTTATAGCCATGTTAAATAGTCCCAATGAACCTGGTGATGCTGCTCCACGTGTGGGAGCTCCTTCAGCACAGGGAAGACCAGGCCAGGAAAGAGCCGAAATGGTTCTTAATGTCACAGCACAAGAAAAAGAAGCTATCGAGAGGGTAGGAGAATGTGTTATTTTTGTCATGACAGTGGTCGAAAAAAGTACTGTCCAGTAGTTTGAGACATGTAGTCGTTTTTGCTGGGCAAGCAACTTGTAACCTTTTAATTCCAAGGAGTGACCAACATCAGTTTTCTGCCAACATTATCAGTATATAATGAAGTAGAAAGGTTTTTAGAATTTCATTAATGACCACTTAAGGAAATATGCTTTGATTTGTTAACAAATTCTCTCAACCAATTTTTCAAGAAATGTATGCAGGCCAGTGTGGAGAATTTTTATGTTGATCTTGGGGCTTAAAGGGTAAAAGCTTACTGCCAAGTGGGCAGGGGTCCAAGCTAGACATTTTCAAACTAAATCATCGACAAAGATGAGCAAAGTGTGAGTGCTGCTTGCTCGAAGGACAAAGCTGGAATTCATTTTTTTTAGCCCTGCATGCTGTATTTTATGAGGTAATACATTATAACCAAACTACTTAGAACCTAGATTTTTCCAAGTTATGCACAGACTGTTTAGGCAGCCAGTTTTGGCTAATGTTAGCACCGTAAACTGTTCTTGTAATCTCAAAAATCAAGAGAACCTTCCTGTGTCCATCCTCCAGGTACATTGTTTTTAACATTGCATAGTTGTTGCAGTTTCTTCACAGCTCGTCACAGGGTAATTACTGTTCTTCCCACGTTTGTTGAGGTTTTCGTAGATCAACCATCAATTGAACCTTGTTCCCAGGCTCCCTCTCTCACTCCAGTGGACTAATAGGAGAGGAGTCTGGGAAAAAGGTTGCCATTAATCTTACATGTAAGTTGTTAAAGGTGCAGTCACAGTGGGATTTCACTATGAACCTGTGCCTGGTTTGATGGTTTGATTGATGGTTTGAAAAACGGTTTTTTTAAGTTAAAAGTTTTGAATACAGATATGGTTATGATTTTCATCTTGGTTAATCTTTTTCAGCAGAAGGCAATGTGTTAAGTGCTGTTAATTTCACCTCCTTTTATATCCACAGCTTAAAGACCTTGGATTTACGGAAGCTTTAGTCGTCCAAGCCTACTTTGCTTGTGATAAGAATGAACAACTGGCTGCGAACTTTCTACTCAATACAAGAGATGACGACTAAAATAATCTTTACCTTAAAGTCTTTTTGTTCGTTTGGCCATATACTTCATTTTAGTAAAAGGTTCACTGTTAACTGGAATGTCTGGAAAGGAGTTCTTCTGTCTGCTTAGTTGATTTTGTATTTTGCTGGCTCAGTAGAGAGTGTAATAGTTATAATAAATTTGCTTTATTTATGATGATTGAAATAATTATCATATAATGATAGCAATTTTAGTTTTCTGATAATGATTGTGGTATGGCTATGAAAACATCACTGTCTTAACTGCTCTCAACGTTTATGTTGTCAATAATGGAGAACAACTGTTCTAGTATAACGGATTTTCCAGTCTTGTTCATAAGAGTAGTATTATATAGAGTATCAGTCCGAGTAAAATCCGGTCGGATTCAGATTTAAGTTAAAAAAAAAACAACAAACAATCCGTGTCGCAGTTGTGTAGCGTGAGCTGATGGACCAATCAAATGCGAGTATACATCGACTGCCTGTTTCAAACCATCTGTAGACTGTATAATTTATGTCTTGCTAACTTGGTTTATTCCCTCGCTGTTATGGCCTAGTAAAAAAACCTTTCTGTCTGTAAGCTACGCTGAAGTTGACTAAGAGGAATGTATGTTTTATCCCCAAGAGATTGTCGCTTTTTCTAACTTTCGTTGACTGAAACTAAGCGCGTTATCAGTGGATGCCCAACGTCCGATATTCTGGTACAATATGATGGGTTTCACCCAATAAAAGCGCGGAAACTGAGGTCAACTTTTTGGGGGAATAGGAGAGTAGGATTCGGTGACATGTTTTTGTATAATCCAGGCAAACAATCACAGCTTTGCAAGTCTCCAACAGAAAGTAAAGTAATTATGGTCGCCAATGGTGTGCATGATAGGTATTTTCCTGTGGAAAACATGCGGTGAGATTGCGGCTGTCAAAGTGAAATGTAGTTGAACTAGTGGTTTTAGCTGAGCATTAATTTCTTGCCCGTATACTTCGCTATTTTAAGGTTGCGTTATGATTAAGCTGTGGGCACGGGCAGTCCCTATTTTAACTGTAATGTTTTATTTCATGAACAAACCGTTTGGATTTTGATATTTTAGTAAAATCCAACTAGTGGTCTATTATTAATGCTGCGTTCTGATTGGTTGAGTTACTACTAGACTATATGTTATAGCCCACTAGTGGCGAAAAGCGCCGTCTTTGAAAACCAAAACAAAGGCGGCTGAATCGCGTTTTGCTAGCTATAGTTGTTTTGTCTCGATATTTTTGACCAATTAGTTGGATTTCACTAAAACAATTCCTCTCGCCCTCATGGCCTCTGAGCTAATAGCCCATGAGGCCGAAGGCCGAATGGGCTATTGACTCAGAGCCCATTCGGGCTCGAGGAATAATATTGTTAAAAACACTGTCGAAAACAGGACAATCTGAGAAACTGTTGCGCTAGACAAAAGCAGAAATAAAGTGAACAGATACCTGAACTACTAAAGAGTTTAACTAAAGCGTCATGTCCTTCTCACTCAAAGATGACATTGGAGCGCTAACACTTTGCAAGAGCAACTCGTCGGGTTTATTTGTTTAGCATGTGTTTAATTTCGTTTATGCCCACATGATGATAAAGCAATTTCTTTTCTTCACACCCCTAATTCGGAGAACTCGGAGACCTCTGAGAAAAGGAAAAATATCCCTCAACAGTATAAAACAAGCGAGATCCATTCGCCTATCAAAAACCTAAGCATATCCAGGTGATCTGTGACGTCACTGCGGGGGCCTGGGGAAAGAAATTTTAATGCCGTATCCCATAAACCAAAGCTGACGGGAACAGATTGAATTGAATTGAATTGGTGCGCGCGTTGGTTTATGGGAAACGGCATTAAAATTTCTTTCCCCAGGCCCCCGCAATGACGTCACAGATCACCTGGATGCGTCGTTTTTTGTTTTTTTTAAACCCTCGCTCTGCTTAAGACTCAAAATAATGAGTAACCTCGTTCCCACAGTGCAGCGGAACTACCCGTTTCTCTGGACAAGGTTAACGCAGACTCTGGTCAAATGATCATGACTAATTGCGCATGCCCATAGTGTCACCTCCGATAAAACTTTTGCCCTGTGCTCATTCTCGTCCCCAGAGCCACTCGTTTGTTGGTCACGTGGTCGGTTACAAATTAAGCCGAGTGGCTCTGGGGACAAGAATGCCCTGTGCTATGAAATCTCACCAAACGCTCATCACCAAATAAGGGCTTGAATTTTCGAGTCAGTTAAAACGAAGAACAAACGAGATAATTCCTTATTCTTTATTTCTTTCACTTAAATGTTTCTTTGCTTCAGCCCTCAAAGTAACACTTTCATACAATTCCTGAACTGAACTGAACTGAAATCCCTCATCAAATCTTTACGTCCTTTACCCATATATTTTTTTGAGCAAATACGTTTAGTATCTTACATATTGAGGGAAAAAATAAATAAGTCAGTTGTAACTAAACTCATCCCCAATCGATTCTCTTCATATTTAAATTCTAATGTTTTCTGCGGGTTGCTATAAAATATTTCTTTTTGTTATATTTAGTTTATTTATTTGTTTGTTCTTCATAGAAAATCTTCTTTTTCACCGACTCAAATCACGTGCACTTCTCCTCTTCAACAAGGTCGCAGACCTTTTTTAATACCCGTTTGCAATAACGCAGTCTCTCAATCATTTCCTCTGTGCAACCCTGTGAGTTAATTTCTGACATGAGGTAACTTGTGCCTTCTCTCTGCCTATCGATGTAAATAACTAGAACATCGCTGTTGCCAGGAATAAGAACGATCTTGGTGTGGTCGTTGAAGAAATTTACCTAGTAAGGGAAGAGTATACATGTTTGATTGAATGTCAATTAAACCAATGAGCGTTAGACTAGGAGAATATTAATAGGAAAATTGCACGATGACGAACTTTTACTACAACTTCTAGAATCCTTTAGTTTGTTGTTTTCTTGTGAAAATGTAGGGCTACTGTTTTTTAAACCCCAGCGGGACTGACAATAACACAGCAAAAGGAATTGAATTCTCAGGTAGTTGTCGTCAAAATCTCGTCATCGTGAAAATGACCCATTGGCTACCTGTATGGTTCCGTTGCTAAGATACATAACCATCGTGATGTCTGTTCGAAACCAGATGTCTACGAACGGATAGCTCGGCTGGTCAGCGGTAATTCCCCCTTTAGAATCGCCACCCTGTTAAAGAATTTGACAGTGTTTGAAGATGTTATGATCCAAGTCGGTCAGAATAAATATCAACATAATTTGATCCTCTTCCTGAGATTTTTTACGACTTTCAAATGCACCAATTACCTTTACTGCATTAGAGGTCTTACCGTACATTCAAACATGTAAACAACGTCAGACCTTTCAAGTTTCGCTGTTTTGCCTCTCTCCTCCGAAGAGGCTCTTTGTGTTGTGGGGAGGCTGGGGAGAAAGAAAAGGGAGCGCGCAGGGCACCATGGGAAGGGGAAGGAGAGAAAATAGGCTCCCACCTTTTCCCTCTTCCCATCGTTCCCCGCGCGCTTTCTATTTTTCTATTATTGCTATTTTGATTGAGATACCCAGCGGGATCCTCTGCGAAGGAGAGAGCTGTTTTGTAACAAACTTGGTGAGAGGCAGAGAGCCAGGTTTCCATATTCCCCACTAGCGCATTTTCTCTTCCAAAATTTTGCATAATTATTGTTTTCTATATCTCTTAGGACGAATGTAATACCCAAGAGAAATTAAAAGAAAAAGGGTTTAGCAAAGTTTTGTGGGGCAAGGTATTGTGGCCAATGCGGAAATGGTGAATAATTAGGTGCTGGTGCGTGGTGTGTTTCGCACGGTTTGATTGGCAAACGTCCTTGTCTAAATGAAGTTTAAAGTTTACATCTGAGGGACGCGTATTAGTGAAAATAACAAACACGTTAATTTGAAATGAAAGGTCTTATACCTTTAACAAATGTTTGTCCATGTAATTAGCAAAGTAAGTCAATAGCATGTACTTTGCCTGTAGATTGGTTGGTACGGCGTTGGACCTGAACTGACTTGGATTATTTAGTCGATCACAATAATGCACAAAGCTGTCAAGGAAAAAAAAGAAAGAAAGAAAGAAATGCCAGTTAGCAACGAACATTCGTATGTTCGCAAAATGGTCGTGTAAGATACGAATGTGTTCGTACAAGAGTCGCATGACATCGATTTCTGAAATCTGTTTCGATACAATTCAAAACATTGAGGTAAATGACAAATCAAGTCAATAACCAGAGTATAATGCCATCAACTGACGTGATACAATTCACTTTGACTCTGAAGATGGCTATCGCACAGGTTGTCCAAACATCAGTCACTGTCAACAACAACAGTCTTATTTAGGACTACGTTCACCCGGACGATCAAATTCAACCTACTTTTGATTGATAGTCCATTTTCGAGTTGCCCAAAGCCTCTTTTTAAAAAGGAGGCTCAGTGCGCGAGGTCTTTGAAAGTGGGTGTTGACCTTATACGACTTAAATAGCACATGTATTTAAACTTCATCGCTATACTGAAGCTGGTCGCAATTTCAATCCCCTTCTTGTCAAACCCTTCTCCAGAGGATATCGAAATCAATAAGAGGGAAAAGCGCTTGACATGCACGATTCTAAGGCGAATATCTGTTTCGATATAACAACTAAGAAAATGACCGATAAATTCATCTCACTTTTGTTTAAATAACAACGTACACTCACCTTTTACCAGGGGATATAGCAATTTTCGAACCGTCGTTAAACCTCACATTAAAGCTTCCATCCGATAGCTGAGCACCAAACCCGTACTTATTGCTATAATCCACCCACTTGGTCACCAATAAGGGCTTAAGATCGTCATGTGTTTGTATCCCCCCTGATTTCTTTCCATTTCCTTGTGGCTGACAGGAGGGGTTGATGGCGAAAAGTCCCAGTGGCTTGACAGGAAGTTTTTGTTCACTTTCTTCTAGGCTTTCGAGACACTTGGACAGTTTACAGATGAGTTCGTCTGGCGGAAAGTATTTGGGCTTAGGGTGACCTAAATAAGAACGAATAGGGAAAGGTCATCACCTAGATTCATGGAAAGCTCGAGAACTAAACATCTTAGACATTTTGACAATAGCCATAGACAATAGTCATAGTTGTCATAGCCATACCCATAGTTGGTTCCCTTAAAGTAATGGATTGACATTATCGTTGGACGTTTTTTTTATGACTCCTGTATGGTGACCACGCCCGTGAGCATGGTTCGGTTTTGTGTCGAATTGCTAGCCTCATTCCCAGGCCAATTCGCGCTATCCGAGTGAGCATAGGAGGCTTGGAACCGAACGCGAATATTCCTTACAAGCTTGACGGGTGACGTCACTTCCCGAACGACTAGTTAACGAGGCTGTCGAATTGTTGTGAACTTTTTTTAGGGAACGCCTAATGAATTCTTTTATACGTATATCGATATCGTAGATCAGAGGTCATCTTAGAGCACTACACTGGAAATTTAAAAGGTCTGTGTCAGCTCCAAAGTGTCAATTCAGCCCGGCAGGCCAAAGTCTGATTCAGCCCTTCCTGGAGCCATCTGAGCACAATTTAGGCCAAAAAAAAATCGATCAATAGGCTATTCCAGTCCAGGATAGGGCCCATTTCAGCCCTAGGACCAAATCAGCCCTAGCTAATTGGACTGTATTGGCCCTGATTTAAGGGAGCCAAATTAGACTTAAAGATAGGACTGTGTTTTACTCACCGAAACGGCTCTATTTTTAGGGCTAAAACAGATCTTTCTAATTTACAATGTAGTTGCGCCCCCACCCCAACAAAAAATTCCTTTAATACAATTGGACACGACACTGACACATATGCGCAACGATAAAGAGTGAGCAAGAGAAGAAAGCGTAGAAGAGAACCTGGGAACGAAGTTGCTTTGTTGCCCCGTTTCTCGATAATAGCTTACCTTCTTGTCGTGTATCCCTAGATTTATCCCGAGGAGTGGAACTGCTTTGACTTATTCCCCTGTCTTTTTCAGAAGGAGACACAAGTTTGCCTCCGCATTCACCGCTCATTTCTTTCACTCGACAGTCTTTTTCCATTGTTTCGTCCTTTTCGTCGCTCGCAAGCTTCATTTGCCGGGACAGTGCAATTGTTATTTTCTTAATTGCGTCTTTAGAAATTTTCTTGTCAGATTCTCCGCATTTTTCATACTCGGACCATTTTGGCGAAGAGGTGACACATGTACTTGGGAGTCGGTTCGGAAAAAATCCCTTCGTGAAAAATTCGTCGGCAAGAATTTCCTTCAAAGAGGGTCTGTCAGCGGGGTTCGGTTTAAGCATTCTTTTAATGAGCTTAGCAGCGTTGTCTGAAATACGTGAGGGAATGGTATACTCGTTGTTTCGTATTCTGTTGTAAGTCTCTCGCAACGACTTTGTTTCAAACGGAGGATGCCCAACCAACAAAGTGTACCTGTGAAAGAAGAAGAAAGAACTACAGTGACAAGCGAACACGTCGGAAAATTACCCACGATTTTTAGGCCTCTCAAGAAACTTGGCAAAAGTAAGTGTTGACTTTCTATGTGACTTACATGACGCATCCTAGAGCCCAAGTATCCACTTCATAACTATGGCCTTCTTTGCTTAACACTTCAGGTGCAATGTAGTTTGGGGTACCACACATCGTCCTGAAACAAAATGAAAACAAAGTTATAGAGCAATTTTCATATGACCTTGAAATGAAAACGCGCAAACAAAGCAGAAACAACAAACGAATGGAAATAGAGCGATTTGATTGGTTTATCGAACGGATACAAACGTGCGAAAAAACTTCATGCCCGAGAACTTTCTAGAAATCAATGGATCCTTCGCTTTGACGTCATACTGCAACACGATTGGCCAATCGAACAATGCCTTCTCCATATTAGCGTTTTCTTTGGCGGGAAAACGAAGAGTCCATGTTTTGATCTTTTCATCCATTGGCTTATGAAACAGACGACGAACACTTATCGAAACCATTTTTCAAGGTCATACGAAAATCGCTCTACTTTGGTCGTCATGTCGTGCTCTTGATGATGATTATGGTTGTTGCCCTCCCTGTGCAATAATGAAATAAACCCTTTGCGCAATTAAATCTGTTTGCGCACATTTTAACACGCGAGTGACCTACACTATGTTTATTTTAACATAAAAGAAGTCTCAAAGTAATTAAAGTCAGCTCGAGCTCGGTTAGAAAATTATACTTCGTCTCAGGAATTCTATCTTGTGGAACACGACTCTTTGCTGGATCACATACGTTACTAGGTTGTGGGTTTTCCTTTGCGGTAGATCGCCGACAAAGGAGTGTGTCCCTTGGAAGTGTTCGCCAGATCTACCACACCCATGCAAGTTTTTGTGCCAAAACTTAAATCGAAGGGATCTTGATCCCGATTAAAACTGGTATTTTCCATAAACCTGCTAAAGAATGAATTTACGTTTCAGAATTTCAACAGAATTTTCTCAAAGAAATGTAGCATGCGTAGCTGGCGATTTTGTCTGGTGAGCGAACAAATGAGCGGGAAAGCTGCAAAAATTGTGTAGTTCTCGCCACTGCCCCTCTCCTACATAACCGCAGCTAGCAGGCTAAAAGAAACTCACTTAATTATGCTTCATTTTCTCACTTACTTTATCTTTTTCTCTTCTTCCTTTAGCCTCACTGCCAGACCAAAGTCTCCAAGTCTCAATTCCATGTCGGCATTGAGGAAAAAGTTGCCGACTTTGATGTCACGATGTATGACCCGCTGAGCGTGCAGATACGAGCATGCTTGAACGGCTTGGAACATTAGATACCGCACCTCGGGTTCTGTGAGCTTGCCACGATTTTTGAGAGTCTGTACTAAGGACTGTTTAACGTAGGAAAAAAAAGCACAAGTAAACTCTTCATCTCGATCAGTACGTTGATTACGCCAAACGCCCTGGGTCAACGCCACATACGGGTGCAGCCGGGTTGTTTAATCTTGGTTTTTCACTCTTGTTCCGAGGGGTTTAAAATCCGAGCGGAGCTCCGGTTTTCCCTTTCCGAATTCCACTGCAACAGCATGCAAGTATTCACTAACTCATCAGTAATTTCTTATCAAATTATTGATCAAGAGACTTGCCTCCTCCCACAGTTTTCAAAATTAAAAAGAGCCAAGCAGCCTTTTGTCTTATAGTTAGAAACCAAAACAACAACAAAATATATATTTTTTGCATTACACTAAAAAAATTGCTACAGTCTCAAAGTGACTCTAAATTATGTTAAACGGTCATTTCGATGCAAGTTTATTCTGTCGAGGTGTAAATGAGGCTTGGCTTAAAAACGAAGAGTATTCACCCAAAATGTCATTCTTGTTCACGCACAACTATACTTGAAGTGAAAACAACTTCTGATCAGTTTCACTGCTTGAGTTCGTATCGAGACGACTTACTTAGTATCGAACCGACCGTTTCCTGATCATTACCTTACGGCTGCAGTGTTCCAATAAAATATAGACATGTTGCTCGTCCTCGAAATGACCATGAAAACCAACTACGTTTCTTTGACGAAGACTCTTGTGCAGCTCGATTTCTGTTTCGATCTACAAAGGAGCATATTGTACGTGTGAACTAAAGGAACAATAGAGGTATTGAGAATTAACACTTCACTGAGGGTAGTCATAAGTGCCAAGTAGGTTTAGTTATCTCCTGTCCAGATCTCACTCTTTCTTAAGTCTGAAATGTGGTCTGGGTAGGAGGCTAAGAATTTATACTTCGCGTCCGCATGCACTTGCTATATGCATGGTCTCTGCTTCTTGCAGAAAATATCAATTTGTTTGAATAAATATCAACACAGGGAACATAGGCTAGATTTCGCTAAACAGTAGATCTTACCTTGTTGTATCTATCTGCAGATTTTGAGAGTTTTACTTTGGGCACAGCTTTGAGAGCGTATACTTTGTTCGTGGACATGTCTGTGACTTCATAGACACGGGCAAAGCCGCCCTGGGAGTCAAAACAAACACATTTGAAAGAGTTTAATTGTTATGATCGCATAGCTGAACTGTGACACGTCCCCCGGCGAGGTGAAAATGACCACGACTAGTTTTTTTGGAAAAAAGGTGAAAAGAAATTCGCTAGCTATGAATGGTCAGAACCAGTTTATTATATTGCAATAAAGCATGTCTTCTAGGTCACGTGAGCACTCTATTGGGATATAATGTACACGGCCCAGTGGGTGACCGGCACAAGCGTGCGCAAGAAAGAAATATAGAAGATTTTTTTTTTCGCCAAGTGATTGTTTAAGTGTCATAGGTATCGCATGCGCGTAGTCGTAGGCAGGACAAGGTGATGCTTTTTGATACTAACTACTCTATTCTTGCTGGTGAATATCAGGGTTTTGGCGATCTTACGCTATCGCAAAAATAAAAGCGGCAAAGTAACCATATAAATATAAGCAAAAGCGACTGAATTACTCAAGCAGTCAGGAGTGTTGTAGCAATACTCGCCTGAGTGTGATTTTGTAGCCTGCGTTAGGGATGTTTCGCCCCTCCTCGCGAAACGTCCCAAACAACGAGGAGCGAGGAGAATGCTGTTTGTTCGCAGGCTACTTATAACCGAATAACTTTGCTGCGACTTATGCTGCATGCTTGCAGGTATGTGATACAAAAGATATGCAACCTAAATCTTTTCTTTTGGTGTTAGTTTTTACAGAAAGCAGGTGGGAAGATCAAAGAAAGCTATAAGCACGCTAGTATTGCATGCATTATCGAGTAAAAACTTATTTCTCCTTACTTAAACGAAACAGTTTCCGTTTTGAGTATGAAGAAATCAGCCAACTGAACCATAAAAACCCGTTTCAAGACAACAGCTTTAAAGCTGGGTGGAGACCCCACCTACAGCTCATGATAAGAAAAACAAACAACGAGCGCGCTTTGGACATTTCTTTTTCTTTCTTTTCAGATCTCTGATCAGTTTATACTTTACGTTTATTCAATTGTTGAAGTTGTATTTAACAATATCATATCATTAACTCGACCACGTCTTGGTCCGAAAGTTCTGAAATATATTACATATAAAATAAGGTGCCAGGATGCACAATTTTCCCGAAAAATACACTCAAAAGTTCAGTATCCACTGACGTGCAGCAAATGACAAGTTAACTACAATTTTTCTCGCTTTAATTTGAAAATCAGCTCTTGAAGCAATTATCTCAGATCAAAGACTGTATGGATAGATTTTAGAAAGCACTACACAGTGACTGTAAGATGATGGAGAACGAACGGCTTTGTAAGATAACACAGCTCTATATTTTACATTAAAATGGCGTTTCAGATGTCTATCTACAGGCACAAAAGATAGCTTGAAGCGGCTCTAATGTAAGGATTAAGTCTAACAAAGAATCTACGGCACAATACTCACCTTTCCAAGCAATCTGCCTCGAAAGTATCTTTTCCCACTTCCGTTGTCTATGACTTTTGGTACTTCCGGTAAAGGTATATCTTTAGCATTTCTTGACTTCTTTAGCGATCGATCCGCTGTAGATTTATGAACCGCTGGCTGTGGAACAAAATTTGTTGTCAGAGTTGCCATTCTTACTAATCCCAACCTTCAGTACAAGAGCGTTTTCTCGACTGTGCACTCTCTAGAGTATTAAACTATTTTTCAAGACATGTTTTCTCAACGAACTGCCAAGATACCTGCTAATACTTTGCGCTGATTGGTTGACGAAGATTCCACGTTAACTGTCATTGTGTGATGCGAGTACACATGTTTAGCGCGCGTCAAATTCTGTGCGCGCGCTCTCAACTAAGCTGCACCTACAGTCAATTTCAGCGGTTACGCGATCACTTGAGAATTATTTTTGAACATTGGTCTTCAAGGACTTTTTTCAGGGATTTCGGACTACCAAAAAGTCATAAAATGCACTATAGCCAAGTAATCAATTGTATTCTTGACTTATGTATTTTTTCAGGAGCCAAGGTTTTTTTAAAAATACTTCTTGCATTCCGCCAACGAGCCAAAATTACCAGTACGTTCTTTGTTTTGCTTTGTTTTGAAAGAAAACATATATTTACTGCATGAACTTGTTTAGCCATCAAGCAAAGAAGGCACAAAAGATATATGCATTAGCGGATGATTAACCTCGAGCGGAGCCCTTCCCTACCCCTTCCCCCCCCCCCCCCACCCCTACCTCGGAAAAAAAAAAAATTACACTTTGAGGAAGTAGTGTTTCCGTTGTGTGCTTCTTCATTTGCGCTCACTCGAAAAACATTTCTTGCTGTCCTTCCGGATGGCAAGAGCTGTTTCTGAGGCTTCAGAAACCTTTTGTTTCCGTGAAAATTGTTTTCCATTTTGTGCATTAACAAGGCTCAGATCTTGTTGTTGTTATTAATTCTCACGCGGCCAAAACAGTTGAGAAGGCTGGAAGGAGAATACTTCCTCATCATGTGCCTAATCCTGCAAGAGAGCTCTCTTGGCGGGAAGGAGGGAAGAGGGGGGGGGGGGTGGGGAGAGGAAGAGGGTCGCGCGCTGCTTCCTTGGTTGTCTGAGAGGCGCACCTTTGGGATCTTTCCATGTGTCCTCTTAATAAAGAGTGTCCGCCTAAATAGAGGTTTATAAAAATTGCGGAATGTTTGTTAATGATTAACATTCAACGGGTTACTCTGTATTGTGATAAAGCCTTCTTCTATGTTGTTAACTCTAATGTACTTTGTGCAAGACTTTTAGGTGAACTTTGACCGCGGCTGACAATCATACGGCCGGATATCGGTCCAGTCTACAGGTTATTGACAGCGACTACAGTGCGACTCGATTGACAATGGTTGTATTAGATTACGTCCTTGAAATATGTACTGTTGTCGAAAAATAGAGATAGATCAAGACATTTAGCTGTCAATAAACTGTAAATTAGACCGATCTCCGGCCGTATGATGGTCATCCGCGATCAAAGTTCACCTTAAAGTCTTGCACGAAGTACAGCAGAGTTTCCTTAGCTTCCTTAACAACATGGAACTTTATCACAGAGTAACCGTCGAATGTTAATCATTAACAAACACCCTGTTAGCGGACAACTGGGAAGGTCCCGCGAAGCATTATCCGCTTAATAGAGGTTTTACTGTACTACAGTACTATTGTCAATCCAGTCCAGTGTCCTTCGCTTAATAGAGGTTGTTAACAATAAAAAGTAGCCAAATTCAATTTATGTTAGTGTCCGTGTCCGCTGAATAGGAGTTCGTTATAAAGGAAAATATAAGACGTCAATTTCGGGACCTGGCTTTTTTTTCCGCTTAATTGGGGGTCAGCTTTTAAAGAGAGGTTTCATTGTAGCTGCAGTGGTACCGGAAATCGTAGGTGTCAACAAGACTACCGTATTCCGTATTGGGACAGGGAGAACTGAGGAACCGCTGAGACCCTCCAGAAACAAGTTTTACGCTAGTCGACCGAATGTTTAGAGGGGACATTATTCCAAAAAGCAAAACGTGATGTATAGAGAGAAAGAGAAAAATGTATGATCATGCACTTAATTATATTCCTCCCGCTGTATTTGACCTATCTTCCCAAGCTCACTGTGAAAAGAACTTGGAATTGATATCTTGCTTATTTTGTGATCTGTGAATAGCAGTCCGGACTGATTCCGAAGCAAATCGGGCCGTCTTGTTTGCAAAGATTGATCATCAATTTGAGAGATCGAAGAAATGACAATCTGTATTTAAAAAAATTCTCCCGCCTCTTAGATATACTTAGATATACCCTGCGAGCAGAGTCTCCCTCGATCTTCCTAGATAAGGAAGGAAGATCGAAGGAGACTCTGCTCGCAGGGTAACTTAAATAAAGCAGCGGCACATTTCACGGTATAAGTCATCCGGCAGTTAGAATATTTGTCGGCCAGCCTGTCACACAAGGACCTGATGTTAAGAGAATCTGAGAAAGGCAGAATTAATTTCACTTGTCTTACCTTTGAAAGTTTATCAGCTTCACCAGTGCTGTCGTTCGTTTCAATCCCCGAATCCATGACTTTAAAATCACAACACTGTCGAATTATCTATAAGTCGCAACGCCGACGCAGTGTTTTAAAATTTCCTTGAGGTCGAATCTCCAGTGTTACCAAGAGTATTTTTTGTCTCCAGTGATAGCCATCTGATGCGTGTCATTTTGATTTTAGACATTCAGGAGCATTATTTCCTTGACAAATTTTAAAATAACAGCAATGTTTTCCTAGTCCATAAAAAAACATCTATACACGTTTCAAACCCAGAAGTAAATCTTTGTCATGCCGGAAATAACACTGATTCACGCTACCCGCCGCCACCAGTTGAGTCTGGGTGACGTCACAGGATAAATAGATTTTTTTCAGTGTCACGCGTTGCGCTGGTTTTGATTATTATTGTCCGAGAGTCTAATACGGTAGAAACCCTCTTTACGGACATGTCAGGATCCTGGATATGCCTATGAACACTTTATCACGGACAGTTAAGAAGACTGGTATCAAAGATGGTGAACGCCTGGCCTGTTAAAGCTCCTGCTCTATCGTGATAACCAGGGCGGCGAATAAGTGATCGGGCGACAGGGGAACCAGAAAAAAAGGAAATTTAAACAGTCATACTTTTCTTCGTATTAACTCAGGCACCCCCCGCGCGTTGCAACGCGGACATCCCAGCTCTCGGGGAATTAGAATTCAACCCGTTGACCCTTAAAGAAGACAAAACTAGGCGTGGCTCAGATTCAATGGCCCCTAAATTATGAAGGAAACCTCACTGAAACAGACAACAAAATACCAAACCAGTAATTAACAACCGTTAGTGAGAAGAGGAGCATCTCGCCGTCTGCACCCTTATCGTAGTACGTATTCCTTATGCCTTTAGAAAACACTGGCCTGTTCCGGGGAGTACTCAGTCTAGTAGTAGGCTAATTGATATGTGCAGCTGGATGGGGTCGCATTTTCACGACTGGATTGACTATTAGTTGACTATTATTACCCAGCAAAAATTAACCCCGGGTAAACCCCGCTGGGGGCCTGTTCCCCTAGATCAAGCACTCGGCTGTTATTTTCGCTTGGCATTGTTTTATTTTGCGACGTCCCTAATATCTGAGAGCCCAGCACAGACTAAGAAGACACCATCGCGAGGATTGATGCTGGCTACAGTCAAGAGCCAGATGTCATGATTGTACAAATTAAAAGTTCCAGAATCTGTTCTTCGGCGTTACGGGACATCTACCGGCCTGATTTAGGGTGCGTTCCTTTGGGATGATCCGGATCGATCAGGATCAGCGATCCGAGATCACTCGGATCAAGGTAGATCAAAGGAACCGATGAATCCTTGTCCAGAGTGGATTCATCGGTTCATTTGATCTACCATGATCCGAGTGATCCGGATTTCATGTGGTCTGTTATGAAGTCTGTTATACTGGTTTGTCCTCCCCATACCCCCGCCTCAATTCTCAATGCCAGTCGGTCGCTTTAGGTTGGGGACTGGAAAAGAGTAAAAGAATGTACGCAAAACTGAATCCCTCGGAAATCAAGTCAGATTTATTTTAGGAATTTTCCTCAAAAGTGATGTTAGAATTTATTACCGGTAGAAAAATAATGCCCAGTCATTCTTATGGTAATACGGACAAGTGCATGCTGACCTCCCTTTGAACTTGAAATCAACTCTCGAAACGGTTTAGGGAAGAGACACAGCAGTCGATTTTCTGACCCTTCTCTGTGAAAGCATGGTGGATCATATCTTCGATTCAGCTCCTCCTCCACCACCACCACCACCACCACTGCCGCCTTCTCGTAGTGGAGGAATCGAGTTTTTGGCGGCTATACGTGAAGGGAAACTGGATGAAGTAAGAAAACAGATTTTCATAGTGGTTGTCATAGTATTCAGCTAGCTACATGTACAGCCAGCCTGGTGATATCATTACCGGTATTAGGCTTAGCTAATAATTTTAATGGTTTGAATAGTTTTATCACTGCCAGTTTAAAATTAAGACCAATGAGTAATACAAAAATGATCTTTGCAAATAGAAACTCCAGTAACTGTAAACTCTTTGACACCTTTGAGACTGGCACCCCTGCACAAAATGTCCGTCTTAGAGAGATCACCGTTTTATAGAGTCAAATAAAGGGAGTAAAGAAAGGCAGGGACCGACTCCAGGTGTCCATTTTACAGAGATGTCTGTCTTATAGAGGTGTCCGTTAAGAGAGAGTCAGCTTATTATATACAATTGTCGGGGTGATCGCATGTAGTCCTGAATAGGTGTCAAATTGAATTTGACCCTGAAGATGACTACTGTGCAGGTTGTTGAAACGTCAATCTCTGTCGTTCACAACAGCCATATTCAGGACTTAACTCTCCGGGATGATGTATATTCCATCTACTTATGAAATGACCCCTGAGTTCAAATGTTTCACAGAAACTTATGACACGTATAAATTTAAGTCAGTAGATAAATGTTGAATAAGCCTAAGCAGGGGATAATAGTTACAATTCAAAGTAGACAGACTGCAAATTTTCTTAGTTGCTAAAAAAGATGTATCTACGTGTCGCAACTGTTCATCAGTAGGATGCCTAAAATCTGTGCATTACAAGATATACTGTCTACATCCCTGATTTAACACTCAAAGGGATACAGCCAATGGTCTGTATAAAAGAGCAGGGTTTGAAAAAACTCCCATCTTGGGCAACTTAAACCCTTCTCTATCCTTGGTCTGAATTATGCAACTTTGGATTAAATAATCTCATCTACTCAGACTGATTTTTTTTCTGAGGTTTTGCAGCAGTTAATTAAAATTCTGAATATTTTTGAACATTTACTCAGGCGAAAAGGATTTATGATGTGGAGAAGGTGGATCCAAATGTTGAAGGATGGCAAGGAGAAACTGGTTTGCACCTTGCGGCAAGGGCTGGTTCCTTGGAATTGGTAAAGTTTCTCGTAGAGACTGGAGCTGATGTTAATCTGAAAGGTATATATGATCAAACCTTGGGTTGAACATTTTTTACTGCCCCAAATAACCAGCATTATGCATAAATTTATTTGTTACGCTGTCGTTAATTCTTAATCTTCAATGGTGGTAAAGATTAAACAATAAATCCTGTGTTCCAGCCAAGGGGTCCATTTGCACAGCTAGCTAATATCCCAGCTGCATGAAGGTACTAGGAACATTTCTACTTCCTGGATGGGATGCTAGCTCTGTCCATCTCAGGTTAACTGTACCCTCAGCATGGTCCCAGGAAGAGCTCAAACTAGAACCTCTTGCTCTGAATCCCTTCCAATTACCATTAGGCTACTGCACTTCTTAACCTTTAATGGGTGACCAGCATCTAAGTTTCTTAAGGAAAAACTGCAGTGCTTTTTATTGAAACAAGATGGTTTGAAGAATAAAAGTAGTGTGATTGAGTGAGGAAGGCGTTGATTGCAATCATGTTCTTCTTAAATATGTGTACTTCCATGGAAATGACTGGAGAAGGTGTTGATAATAAATGTACTGTTCTCCCAAATGAGTTAATTTTATAGGAAAATGTGAAAAAAATATACCGTAGGCATAATATTTGCTTATTCAAGTTTATGTTTGATTTAAACAGTAATGGCCAAAAATTCAAATACACTATTTTTTTTTATCATCAGCTAGTCTTTATGAATGTTTTTTTATTATTGTTATTCTGTGCAGAACGACGCAGAAAAGCTGCAATCCATCTAGCTGCATCAGGAGGCCATGTTGATATGGTTGAAGTGCTTATTAAGGCTGGTTCTACCTTAGATGATGTGGACAAATTTGGTCGGTCACCACTCATGTGGGCAACAGCTTGTGGACATGTTGAAGTTGTGAAGCTGTTAATTAAAGCAGGAGCATCTGTGGCAACTCAAGGAAACTGGCATGCTCTGCATGAAGCTTGTAAGAGAGGGTTTCATGAGCTGGCTCAACTTTTAATAGATGCAGGAGCACCAGTAAATAACCCACAACATTGTAAGTTACTTTGCATGTTTTATTTTAAGTCAAGCCATTATTGTGTTAGCCTGAGAGGTCCTAAGAAAACAGCTGACATATCACATTGCCACCTGTGGTTTCTCCATGAAATGACGCCTGAGAAACAAGCACAGAAATTCCATACTGATGATGCATCACTACCCTGATCTAGGTAGTGCTTCTGATTGGTTGAAGCAAATTTTTAGCCAATCAGCACTATACCCAGATTTGGGTGGTATTGCATTATTAGTATGGAATTTCAGTGCTGGTTTCTTGCACGTCATTTCATGGGGAAACCATTGGTAGCATGCTGTTTACTCAGGCTATGACTGTGTGAAGTAACTTAGCATACCTTTTTGATACTGAACATCAAGAAACTCATGGGGAGAACATAGGGAAGACGAATGATCTCACCAATGCTGGGCCTTGCAAATTTTGTGGGACATTTTTATTTTCTCAATATTATTGACAGATTGTATTTTTGAGGCCTTTGTTAAGCTGAAATGTAATTGGACAGGTGCATGCATTATTACTGAAATAGACAAATTATAGTGCTCCTTTTAATAATGCCCATCCACCTTAATGTTAAAAACATTAACACCCCTTCTTTTAACACCCCTTCTTACAAAATAAATTGTAGTCAATACATGAAGAGCTGATGTCCTTGCTAGTACCTTTATCTTCAATAAATGTGGCATTAAAACTACACAAAGAATGATCGATGAGGACGTCACAAAAGGGATTTAGCATGCTTTTAAGCCCACTCTCCTCTGGAGAGGCTTAGAGGGGCATGGTGCAAGTGAGTGTGGGCACTGGGTTTTGCACCTGCTCTGACTTTGCACAGCTGAAATCCAATAACACGTCAATGGCCCTCTGTGGAGGAGAGAGCTTTAAGTCAAACTAAGTTGTTTAACTCGTCTTGACTGCCAGAAGAATGATCATTCAAATTTTGTTTGTCATAGTGTTCTTATTATATTGTTAACTAGATTCTGGCTATGAACCATGGTCACCTCTCCATATTGCTGTTCGTCAGGGATGTCTTGATTGCGTCAAGTTATTGATCAGGGCAGGGGCTGTTGTAAACAGTGTTAATGCAGGCAAACACACCCCTTTACATGAAGCTGCATACAGAGGATATGATGATATAATGTTAGAACTTCTTCTTCGAGGAGCAGACCCACATGCCGCAAGTAATCAGAAGAGAACACCTTTACATGAAGCTTGTATGCAAGGTATTTTTATGACACTCTATTAATTTCAAGTCTAGGCTTGAAAAAAAGTCATATCTAAAAAAGTTATATCACCTTTACATGAAGCTTGTATGCAAGGTAGTCTAATCTTATGGGCTGACAACCCTCTATCATTTTACATGTTAGAATAAAAAAATATGATATTGCACACACAGAGTCCAATTATTTTACTGATTGGTCCTTATTAACCTTTTGCTTCACAATATTCTTAACTGTTTTGTTTCCATCTCTGTCATAGTAACAACCAAAAATTATTCTTGATCTACAGGCAACAATTTCATTGAAAAATCAACAATTTGAGAGAAAACAAGCAACAAAATTGACATTCGGGTACCCATATATACAGAGCCTCATGGGACCATTATACGTTTTTGGGAAACTGCCCACCTACCCCTCCCCTATGCTAACATTAACACCTACTTCTCACTTAAGGAAAAAGGTTGGCTTAGGGGAGGGGTAGGTGGGCAGTTTCCCAGAAACTTGCAATGATCCAGCTCAAGATCAGGTAATGTAGTACTAGCATCATAGTATTGATCTGCTGGTCATATTATTGTAGGTAAAGTAAGGAGTGCAGTGATGCTGTTGGATATCAACAGCAAGGTCAATGCCAGGGATTTAGTGAGAGACACTCCTCTTCATTTGACGTTGAGAGCCAATCATCCATATGAAATCGCAGTTCAGTTAACATCTGTTCTTCTCCAGTATGGTGCATCACCAACACTTCTTGGACGAGAAGATGACATGCCGCTTGACATAGCTCGACAAACAGGCCAGGAATACTGTTTGGAATTGCTACAAGCTTCTTTAGGTGAGAATTGTACAACCAAATGTAAGTTGAAGATGAAACTAAACTGCCATAATTTGAAGCATTATTTGAGAAGCAGACATTTACGTGTGAGCCAAAATAGCGCTCAATCTTTAGTTACTGGATTTCCAGGAAAATATCGTCACATTTCCCTAATTTTTCTGAAAAAATTCTTCTTTTGTTTGCCAACTAATTGAGTTGATTTTCCTTTTCTTTTTCAGGAATGCCACAACCACTTACTCAAATGTGCAAGGTTCTACTGAGAAAACAGTTAGCTTGCCATTGGGACTATATAGCTGAACTTCCATTGCCAATAACATTGAAGAGTTTTCTACAAAATGGATTTTAATTGATCATTGTAAAAATAGACAAGTTTAATATGATCTGTGCTCTCCAAACAAAGTAGTGCTGAGTTTATTCTTCTTCTTTGTCTTTGCCTTGGTGATAGGCCAGGTTTTACGCCAAATTTATTATTTATGGTATTTTTGAAAAAGGTCATTTCAATAATTTCATTGTTGCATAAAACAAAACTAATGGAATGATGTAAATATGTCTAGTAAATTATTTTTTATAGAAGGAAAAAGGAAGGGTTGTGTGCAATTTGTCAATTTTTATTTTCTTTATGTTATTAATATTATTTAACTTGTCGGAAGCCATTTTCACTTAAAAAAAATGAAAGAAATTTGTGAGTAATGAGGTAGATTTTTGCTACCCAATAGGTGTACTGTGTCATGGAAAGAAACTAGGTCTACATGTCATATGGCATTTTTACAGTTTGATTTGAATCTTGTCAGGTTATGTTTACTTTGTTCACTCCAAGATTAATGTTGTCCTTTCCTTGTATGGAAATCAATCCACTATAATGTGAACATGAAAAATTCAAATGAACTGATTATACCTTAAGTGGCTCTCTCTATTTTCCTGTACAGTTTTAAATAATTAGCTTAAAAAGTATCTTATTGGTACTTAATTGTGCGGGTTTTAAATGTAGCGTTTTTGGTGATTTTAAAAAGTTAGTGAAATTAATGACCCGTGAGTTTAAATCCTCGCAAAATTTAATACCCTGCTTATAGAAAATTTAAAACATGGAAAAATTTATCAACATGAAGTAATAGCAACAAGATATACAGGATATGTATCAACAAATAAACAAATTGTTAACTGATTTTACTGGTACGTTCCATGTTGTATCTTTAGTTGTGAAATAACGTTATTAAATTTGCAAAGATTTTACAAATTACTCACTCCAGTTTATCAAGAAATTTTAATAAGTTCAGACTTTTTGAAAGATAAAATGAAGTCGCGAACTTACTTAAATCGCGAAGTAATGCCCTTTTTTTCACATTTGGCTGTTGAAATTGCGGAGTTAAGTACCTGTGAAATTGAATACCAATAAGGTGGTTTTTAAACTTTCATAAAATATCTTGTTAATTAATGTAAAATTTTTTTGTGAACTGCAATCTAACAGTATTGTTGATGTATTAAATAAACGAGATTCTGAATTGATATTGTGGAAGAGTTAGAGCAATTTTAACTCAGGTATCAGTACTGATTATTGACCAGGGCCCAGTTGTTCGAACGCCAGTTAGCGCTAACCCGGGTTTTTTTATCTTTTTATGAAACTCTCGGATAATTTTCTCTATTCTTTTTAGAGTATCCAATCATCAAATTGTAGGCAAAGAGAATTAAACTGTATTCGCTTTTTAAGCTCTCATATCTGAATTCAAATTTTGCACTAACCCTTGGTTATCTTAACCCAGCTTCGAACAACCCGGCCCAGGAGTTAATTTTTACTGAGAGTAATTGCGCAATCTAGCTTCCACTACATTAACCACAATGATTTCTTTTTGAGAGAAGAGGAGCAAAGAAGGCTTGGCCATGGGGGGGGGGGGGAGGGAGGGGTGGGGCCTATACGGGTATGTGCCGCCCAACAGGGTCGTGATTTTGAAGCTCCTGATTTAGAACGGGGTATCCATTTCAGAGGCATTGTCTAGAATGGGGTATAATATTTTGAACTCATGAAAGCTTCAGTTTTGTAAGAAGCCATTTGAAATTATTCAAGGACAGATTGCTTTTAAAAATACGGTTCAATGCGTTAACAAGCAAACTGTTGTACTCTTGTTGCACCCTGTGTTTTAGCATGCAGGGCGGGCGTATTTTCTATTTCCAGAATGGGGTATCAGTTTTAGGACGAATTCTAGAACGGGGTATAAAAAATTGGCCCATTTCTAAAACGGGGTATCAATTTTAGGGGAAATTTTTTTTAAATAGGGATGCCAATTTGGAGTCCCGGGCAGCACGTACCCACCCAAAGAATACCCAAGTGCCCCCCCGGGGGGGCTTGACCTGCCAATAGCTTACATAGGTGGCAGTTTTTTAGGTGCGTTTTTTCTCTTGTGGTTCGTATATAAAGCAAGAGATTTAGCCGCTCGAAAGCTGTCATCAAATGTCCTGCTAGTTCCTAGTCCCATCGATCTTCTCTTCTCTTCTCGGAAGATCACTTGTACAAGGACTGGAACAGAGTAACGCGATGTATTCCATAAAAGGAAAAAACACCTTGTTTATGTTGGACAGGATCTATTTTTGCAATTTCTTTGTAAACTTACTCACTTCAGATACACTAACCAGTAACAATTGAACGAGCAGGAAAAAGTTGTCCTAACACGGTCAAATACTCAGCCCTTTTCAACTTGAAGGAAACTCTGGATATGAAAACTCTGGGTATGGTTTTGTGACAGACAGACGCTTTGCAAATGGAGGGAGAAGACGATGTGGCCGATCAGATATTCCTCACACCGCCTCGACGACCACCTCTTAGAGTTACACTGGCTAATCCCAGAGAAAGTGGGATAATCGAGTTTTTCACGGCGATACGTGAAGGAAATATTGATGAAGTAAGAGAAAAATGTACAGTGAGGAGTTTAAATAGTCAACTTCAATTTAATTTAAGCCTCGCTTTCAGCCCAAGTTCACGATAATAATTATTGTTTGCCGTAACGAGGTTTCGTTGTTTTAAGGTAATTTTTCATATAATTTACTAATACTGGGGTGAAAAAAAATCGTTTATTATATCGAGGACATGATCGTTATATAGAGGTTCGCAAAATCGAGGTTCCACTGTACATGTAGATCAATATTATTAATTTAGAGATAAATAGACAATATTTCACTTTATGAAATAGTCAAGGTTAAAATTGGATTCTAATTGGTCGAGACCAGTTCATTGTATCTCCATAAAGCTTGCAGCACACGTCACTCGTGCATTATAGTGCAACATATATATGCACGCAAGCTACGTCACACTCTCTGCCAAACACAGAAATTTATATTTTTTGCTGAAGATCTTCCGTGCTTTGACCTTGGGGTAAATGGGTAATGATCCTTTTTCACACTGTACCATGCCTCTCTATTAAAAGTTCAGGCTGTAACATTCAGCTGGTAGAGAGTGGTGCTCTGGCTCAGCTTCTAAATATTTTTTAATTTACATATTGTATAATAGGCCAAGATGATTTATGATGCTAAGAAACTGGATCCCGATGTTGTGACAACAGCACCAATAGGTGAAACTGGTTTGCACCTTGCAGGGAGGGCTGGTTACTTGAAATTTGTAAAGTTTCTTCTGGAGGCTGGAGCTAATGTTAATAAAAAAGGTACATAAAATCCAAATGCTCTATCAATCCACATTTAAAATTCAAGTCTCACATTTTTCCTCACAAAACAGTTCTCTGACATGCATTTCTTAAAACAAGGTTTAAGGGTTGTTTATTGTGAAAAGTGCACTTTATAGTAACCCAGCTTGTTTACACTCAAATAATCAGAAACAAATAATCCAAACTACAAAATAACAGGTCGATCTGGGTTTAATTAAGAAACCCCAACTGGGGAGGCAACTAGTTGCCATTTTTAGATTTTACAAGTGTGGCCAAGGATAAATTGAAACTTGGGAGGACCAAAAACAACTGCACAGCCATAGGATTTCAAGGTAGTGATCGTTTCTCATACTGTGTAATTACTGTGGTCTTAAAATAACAGAACCAAAGAATATAGTTTCCCAGTGACATTTTAAGGCTTAGGGGTCAATTTACAGAAATTCACTATTTTTCCACTCAGATTCTTAACTACCAGGTAGTATTAAGCAATTCTTTAGTTATGCCTCAGCTTATACTTGTTTAAAAACTTAAACTTTGCTTAGCATCTATCAGTTTTCTATTGTCTGCCACCTTGAATCATTCCTAAAGACTGCATTGCATGCTACTGTGTTATGGCTTGAAGTGCCAAGAAATAGATATATGACTTTGAAAAACTGAAAACAGTTACTATAGGAGACCCTGTGGGTTCCTATGAGTTTTCATGGAACCAAAATATTGTTACAGATGGTTTCCCATGATCTGTGGGCATGGAACTTCTGGCCTGTACGTGCTGTTCCATTTTTCTTAGGTGTGGTGGACAGATACCATGCATCTAATAATGGTTTGTTTTCTCTTTGCTTAGAAATAACTATAATTTATTATCTGGCACAGATAAAAAAGGGAAGGCTGCAATTCATCTAGCTGCATCAGGAGGCCATGTTGATGTGGTTGAAGTGCTTATTAAGGCTGGTTGTACTCTAGATGATGTGGACAAATTTGGTCGGTCACCACTCATGTGGGCAACAGCTTGTGGACATGTTGAAGTTGTGAAGCTGTTAATTAAGGCAGGAGCATCTGTGACAACTCAAGGAAACTGGCATGCTCTGCATGAAGCTTGTAAGAGAGGATTTATTGAGCTGGCGCAACTGTTAATAGATGCAGGAGCACCAGTAAATAACCCACGGCACTGTAAGTCAATGATTATATGCATGATTCGAATTACATGTTGTGGGTATAAATCATACCTGTATGCATTAGCTCCTTTGTTAATGAAATATTTTCTTTCCCAAAGGTTGCTTAAAATTTGTTAAAAGTTCTCCACATAATTTTACAGTAATATAGCAATAGGCTCTTGCAGCACCCGCTGGGCCCTGGTACCTATAACGTTTGGTCCTATAATTTTTTCATAGAAATCATATGCTGGGTAGCCTGGGAGCAAGCTCTCCGGGGCACTCTGGTGGTGGGGCAGGAATTTGAATATCTGCATCAAAAAAGTTGATGCGAAATGCTGATTGGCAGAGATGATATTAGTAATGACGTTATCACCCTTGGCAGGTCTTTTTGAATGTTTGTTTACATTTAGATTTTGCCTTGAATAATAATTTATTTAGAGAGAGTGGTAAGCACATTCACTTGTTGGTTCTTCAATTTTTCCTGACTCTTGGTTGAAGCTAAGGAAGGAATTGGAAAGATTGGTTTTTGAGGAGAGGGGCAAACCCGAGTACCTGCAGAAAAACCTCTCATTGCGGGCAGTGGAGGGAACAAACTTCAAAGTCACGTAAATTAAGTCACATAGAACATTGCTGCTGGGATGATGCCAGGATTGGTGGGAGGCGAGTGTTCTCACCATTATTCTACCCTTGCTCTTCAATAATCTACTTCTTAGTTTATGTCATGATTTTGTTTATTTATCATTGATGATTAGATTCTGGCTGCACACCCTGGTCACCTCTTCATATTGCTGTTCGTCAGGGTCACCTTGATTGTGTCAAGTTATTAATCAGGGCAGGGGCTGATGTAAACAGTGTTAATGCAGGCAAACACACGCCTTTACATGAAGCTGCATACAGAGGATATGATGATATAATGTTGGAGCTTCTTCGTCGAGGTGCAGACCCACATGCCACAAGTAATCAGAAGAGAACACCTTTACATGAAGCTTGTATGCAAGGTATTTTTATGACACTCTCTATTAATTTCAAGTCTAGGCTTGAAAAAATTCATATCTAGTCATCCAGGACAAGTAAAGTTTCTTACTGGAAAGCAGTCTTGTATGCAAGGTACATTTGACACATGTCTAGGCTTGAAAAAAGTAATGCCCATTCTTCCAGGACAAGAGTCACATAGGAAAAATAGCGTTTTTGCTCACCTATAGCCAGACTGATGGGCAAAGGCAACAGCAAGTTAACTTCATACTAAAACACATAAGTTTTATAGCATGCAGAGTATATGAAACAGACCTAGGCAAGCTGATTTTTTGTAGCCCTGTACATTCTAATAAAGTTATAAATTATGTAGAAAGGAATAATAAAATTATGTTAAAATATGTCCTAAAAATTCTCTCATGTAATTATAAGAATCCTCTCAAAAATTCTAGATTTGGTAACTGAATTGGGCACTACAATAATACTTGCAACGGTTCCAAAAGCATTTCTTTCTGACTTTGAATATGAGATCCCTTTGATGAGTGATCGTCTTCTTGTTTACAGAAGGTGGTCACACATAGGGTGCGGTCCTATTAATGTGGTGATTGAGATCGAGATCAGTAATCTGAGATCACTAATGGACATGGAACATCAAATGAACTGAAGATGGAATCCATCAGGAAATTGAATAATTTCAATTTTCAGTGGACAAAAACCTTGTACCAGTCTGGAATATTATTCAAGGGCTTAGTTAACTGTGATGGAATACACCCATAGAGCTAGAGTTTCAACTGTAATTTCATTGTATAACATCCTTAGCTGATGTAGATCAAGTCATGAGTTGTAGCTGCTGTAAATTTGTAGCAATGAATGATCCATAATTAGATATCATTCAGCACTCATGTGATCTACTTTGTGCATCTTCATTTTTATGTAGGTAAAGTAAAGAGTGCAGTTATGCTGTTGGATGTCAACAGCAAGGTCAATGCCAGAGATTTAGTGAGAGACACACCTCTTCATTTGACGCTGAGAGCTGATCATGCCTATGACATTGCGGTTCAGTTAACATCTGTTCTTCTCCAGTATGGTGCATCAACAAAACTTCTTGGACGAGAAGATGACATGCCGCTGGACATAGCTCACCAAACAGGCCAGGAATACTGTTTGGAATTACTACAAGCTGCTTTAGGTGAGGCTAGGTTATGTCTATTGAGCTCATGAGACAAAAAAATTATCCTCAGTTCATCACTTTGATTTGGTTAATTGTAAGCAAAATGTTACTTGCTTAGCATCCTATTTCTTGAATCCTTACTAAGTATCTGTTAGTATCTTGCTGATAGTTCAATTGTGTGGTGTCTCGTTGATCGAGACCCTGCATGGTTTTTCCAAATTGTCAGCATCTTAAGAAACCTGAGTTTTCTGGCAAAAATTGCTGACAGTGTTTCACACACATCTTTGCTCTGACTCTAACTTGTGGTGATAACCTTAATTTTTTTTGTTTCAGAAATGCCACAGCCACTTACACAAATATGCAAGGTTCTTCTAAGGAAACAGTTAGCTTTTCATTGGGACTATATACCTGAACTGCCATTACCACTAACATTAAAAAGGTTTCTTCAAAGTGGATTTTAAAATTATTTTTTACAGTAAGCATGTTTAAGATGCTTTCCCAAGAAAGTGCTGGATAGGTTCTGCTGTCTTTGTGTTAGTGACTGCTCAATATTTTTAATTTTGGCAAAACTTATGTACTAGTCAACACCAGTAACTATTGGTATTAAGAGAGAGTCGACTGTGGTTTCAAACTTTTATGAGAAATGTTTCATAAAGACTGTGTAAGATATTTAAATCATGCTTATAAGAATATTATTATCAATGTACTCAGTGAGCCAATAAAAATGACTTAAATATATATTAGAAAAATCAGTGTGGTTAACCTTGGCTATGTTGTAGTTCAATTTTTTCCTTGGTTTAAATTTTATTTTCCTTTGTTTTTGGGTATGGTAATGTATGATAATGGGTTTTAAACAAAGGAAAATAAAATTTAAACCAAGGAAAAAATTAAACCACAACAGCTACACAGGCTCTATTTTGATTTTGCTTAAAAAAAATAAGAATTTAGTACAACCACATGAGAACAAGAGATTGTATGAGAGGTGCAAAACTTTTGCTTGATTTTATGTTGCTCTAGTAAACCCCTTTTACTGCAGAATCAGATTCAAATTTATTTTTTGTTCAATTTTCATTTTTGTAGTTTATTTTTGTACAAAGTTTTATATCAATGAGTATAATATGAAGAAAAATAATAATTACACCAACTATAAATGTGATGCATAGATGGAGAAGCAGGCATACAGCAGGGAATATTTTAGTTTGATTTTTCATATCTTGATTTCTTGTCCAGAGTATTTTTTTGCAAGTCTTTTGTACTTCTCTGCTTCTTGTGGGTTTTTCTCAACACCATCACCAATGGCATACATTCTACTAATGTTAGCACAAGCCCATGGATGCATCATGTTACAGCTTTTCTGTGAAAGCTCAAAAGCTTTGGGTAAATCTTTTGGGATTCCATCTTTCCCAGTTAGGTAAATCACACTCAAGTTGAAGCAGCCATTCGGATGTCCCAATTTGCAAGACTTTGAAAACATCTCTATAGCTTTATGGATGTCCTTTTGTATTGTTGATCCTTTGACTCCATTTTGATATGTTAATCCAGCATTATTACATGCTCCTGGAGAGCCCTTGTCGCATGCTCTGTGAAACAAACTGACTGCCTTCTCAGGATCTTTGTGTTCTGGAAGGAAGGTAATGGAGATACTGTAAATGATCTAATGGATGCCAGGGGCATTTATTTAAATTTAGGGGTCCAAGAGGGGGCTTTTAATAGATTGGAGGTGTTTAAACACTGAGAGGCATTTATTCTCTTAACTGTAATAAGCTAAAAAAAAAAACTAACATACTTTAAGCAAAAATATCAAAAGAGTTAAAAAAAAAAATAGTGCAATATCCAGTCCATCTATAATAGGCCACTTGCACTAAGAGGTCACGTGACCAATGCTTCCTTTAAACAATGAGTTGGAATCTTGCTGATGCCAAAAATCGACAGAGCAGATAAGAATTATCTTACACTCGAGATTTGAGAGGGAACACATTTAAGGGAGTTATTTTATGGCTCTTTGATTTTTCAGCAAAGTGGTATGATTTGTATTGGCCGCCATGTTGGAGGGCATATTCTTGCCCTCCAACATGGCGGCCAAAACTACTTTTTGCTTATATCTTGTTAAACGTTTGATAGTTACCCTCAGATGTGCTGTAAATGTTACCACATCATCTTTTCAACATTTTTCTTGAAGTTTAAGTGCAAAATTTGCGTTCAGAAAGAAGTAATTCATAATTTGAAAAATCATATTTTGGTCAAGTGACCACTGATACAAACTTACACATTTTAAGAAAATGGTGAGGGTTTGAAAAACCAAAGCACTATTATTTTGTTTAAGATATGATCCACTAATTGATTTTCGAAGGTAAAATCATATAACCTTCATTTTCATAAAAACGATGTCACATTACCTCTTAGTGCAAATGGCCTATTGACATGTCTAGGCCGTCTAGAGATCCACATCACTTTTTCAAATCTCGACATCAGTGTCAGAATCCTCACTCAGGGTCATCAAGTAGTTGTCATTTAGAGTCTATATTTTTTACTTTGAACTTGATAAAGAACAAGATTCAATATGCAACAATTACCTTGCCTATTCTTTTGAAACAATATTTATGAGTTCCTGTTACCTTAATGTGCCTTATGGAACCTGACCCAGGCCATCAGTACATTGGTAGAGTATCAGTTTGCTCAGTGCAAGGTCATATAGTTTTTACTCTTGGCTGAGCCAAACCTCACGGTTTCAAATAATCTACAAGCTTGATGAAACCAAGAGCAAATAGTCAGGGGCACCCAACGAGGATGTAGTTCAAAAACACTTAACATAGCATTGTTGAACGTATTTTAGTATTTAAATGGTAGATATAGGCATATTTTTGTCCCCTAAAAACTTTTCATCTGTTCGGATTTCCTAGCTGAAAATCTAGTGATCCGAAAATTATAGGGATCAAAGTTTACCTTTTCGAAAATTTCAGCCAGAAAACGGCTTCCGAAAATTCTAGGTGGCCCTTTTTAGGGTAAAAATCCGTTAAAAATAGGTAATTATAACACTTTTTAGACGTTCGAAAATCCTAGGAGAGGCAGGCAAGCAAGAAATTTTACAACAAATGTGCCGAAAATTCTAGATCCCAAATCGCCTTCCGAACAGATATTTTCCGAAAATTGCCGTTGGGTGCCCCTGAATAGTACTTTTACCCCTTTAACCCAATTTCTTGACTTGACTCAGTTCAGCAAAACGTTAGTTGCCTAAAATGTCACATCAAAAAATATAATACTGACAAAAAATAAAATATATTTTCACATAGTCCTATTCTTACTCAGGTTTGATAAATTATACTATTTAATAGTTAATAATAGTAACCCTACTTTTTTGAGTGAGATAAAGGTTTCCTAACGCAAAGCAACTTTCAGGGAGGTCAAGCTCATAGCAAGTGTAGTGGTATAGTTCCTTTGCTTTTGTTATGTTCCGTTCAACTGACATGTAAAACTCTGCTAGCGTGTGGCAAGCTAAAAAGGGACAAAAAAGGAAAACATGAATAGATCGATACAAACAGACAGATCTCTTTCGTTTTTGTATTAAGACACGTGCAAGAGGCTAGGCAGGGGGTGCAAGGTTTTGTAAAATGTACAAAAATTATCTTACACTCTTTTTTCTGAGTTTCATAACACTCATGTTTGTAAATTTCATGCAGTTGTTCGGCATATTCTTCGGCAGCTTTAGAGGCCTTTTCATCAGAAACTAAATTAAACGACATCACCAACAATTGCAAGTTACAAGAAAGAAAATTAGATTCTGTTTTGGAAATCGTGTGCAGAAAGGAAAAAATTTTCCAGGCGTTCCATAATCATCGCGCCTGGCAATTTGTGATTCAACCACTGGCTCATTTTTCTGCGGGTTCAAAGTGTCAATACGCGTGACGTCACGGAGTAGTACATTCTCCCAGTCGTCTGCTATGGAAGAGAACGCTCGAAGTGTGAATCGAGACTTCCTTGCTGAAAAAAATGGGGTGAATAGGTTAAAATCGTAGTATATGATCGAGACGTTCGTCTCCTATGGTAAGGATGAGTTCAGGCTGGGCCAAGTTTAGGGTTCTTCACAATTTTGAACCCCGGGATCGAAGAGACATTGCAATTCACGAAGGAGATATAATGATTGTAGCGAGGCCTGTTTTGGATTATTCAGACTGGTTAACCGGGGAAAACACAAGGACTGGCGAGGTAGGGGAGTTTCCAGGAACGTATGTAGAATATATTGGTGATATAGAAGACCTTCCTCAAGAAAAGATCGATACGCCGCCGGTTCCTCCACCTCGACCTCCCAGAATCAGCAAGGTAACAGCTCCAGGTGTGTATGCAATAAGTTAAGTTGTGACTTGTAACCTGCTGAATTTATACGATCTGTTTTAAGAACGAGGCTTAACATTGTGCTTCATTTTTGTTGAAAGAATCTAACACAATAGTTGCTCCTTTGAAATAAAAAGGAAAAAAAACCACAAGTCTTTCATCTCTTCGATTTCGAGAAAATTATTCAAAACTGCAGCATGTTTATTTTAAAAAAGGTAAAGTTGGGATATTAGAATGATAGCTTCCTTGAAGCATGTGAGCAATTTTTTACACAGGAAGTAACTGACATCGCACTTAGTGAAGGTCTTTGTTTTCTGGAATTGCCTTTGTTTTGTTATTTACAATCTAATCTATTAAAACCTAGCAATTAAACAGGGTTTTTTAATATTATGCATGGTTTTATATATTAATTTTGTTAGCATACTTTTACATAATCTAAATTCTGTGCAAATAATACATGCTACACTGGGTTCACACTCGTCCTCCAAGATGTTTCTGAGTGTATATGATTAAAATAATGCCTTTCAGATTAGTGCTAAATGAAGGTAGTGTGTACAGCTGTAAGTTTTGGCAATGATTTTGAAGATTATTAATTAAGATGATTATAACAGTTCAAGATTTCTTAGTACACAGAGCAGATCAGAAATGATGACGTTTTGTGTATCAATTAATTTTTGCAGTTCCTCACAGCACTCAGTGGCCCATGGTGACTTACTTTTTATATCTTTGTTCCTAGAACCCTAAATTCACACACTGTAAAAATTATATAAATCATGAAAGAACTGTTTGAGCCCCCTATAATTTGTCATAGAACACAAGTACAGCCTTTGTTAAGCTTTATGTCCAGTGACCAGTGCCTAATTTCTCCTTACATTGTCACTGCTTAATTTAACAGAAAGGTTCTGAGAATAAAACAAAATGATCATGAAAGATAGGATGCTTGTTCATATAAGGAGGTAATGGTGATATTAGAGAGTATTCCATGAGATATCCAAGCACAGATGAGATAACGCATTTGAAAAGGTTGGGTACAAGAGTTAAGCAGAGCAGCACCCAGAGTCGTAGAGTAACTAAGGAAAATGTATTGCCTTTCTTTTAGCATCTACAAATTGTTGCGCCTTCTAGTCTTCTTAGATAAGGACAATAATCGTTGGGTACCATTTAACTGCAACACTTTTGCTGATGTAACTGTTTTCGGATGTAGAAGAACCATACTGGCACATTGCTGTTCATAGAGAGTCTAGAGGACTTAGATCCTGGTAGCATTGTCAGCCTTTATCATGCATTTGTGTAGTACACAGTCATGTGTATTGCCTTGGCAGTTCCACTTCAGCTTTCAAGCTGGCTATTTTGTAAACATGTATAACTGCCTTTGTCAAATGAAAAGACCATGATAAAATATGGGGCACAGGAACAGTTAAGAGGCTCTAGAATTGATTTACTACATTTAGTGGATTACCATCAGAGCATGACCATAGCATGGGGAGGGGCTGGGGGACCTTTGTCCCCCCCCCCCAGCTTTTTGCCCCAAAATGTTCAAAACATGCACACATAAAAGTTGAAAATAAAAAGTCATCTTCCAGGGCATTGAAACAATAATGTCTCTGCAGCTATAGGTGAAACATGTTCTGGTTTTAAGATACAGAGACCAGTCTAATGGGTCCTCTGGCCCCCAAACCCTCTGCTTTTCAGATACGCTCTTCTCACACATGGTAATATGCCCGTCCAACCTCGTTTTTGAGTACAAGTTCTTTTGAAATGCTAATCAGACGATGTTTTCGTATTTGAATTTCAAAAGAATTTTTACTCGTAAACGAGGTTGGACGGGCATATTACCATACGTGAGAAGAGTGTATACAATGAGCTACCTAAAGACTTTAGTCTTTGTGTCCCCTACTTTCTAAAGGCTTTCTACGGCCCTGCAGAGCCATGATAATTAGCACAAAATGTTGTATTCAAGCATTTTTAAAAATGTTTACCGCATCTGTGTTCTTTTTTGTAGATGACCATTCTTTGGCTGAAACTCCTGCAGTAACACCAGCTTGGTGTTATCAGTGTAAGTGTTCATAAAAAGTTTTTAAGTCTTAAAAAAGGACAAACATTTGAAACTTGAACAATGTATCTGCACCTTGCAATGACCACAGCAGGATTACCTCAGTTGGTAGAATGCTTGACTTGATTCCTGGGACTGGGCCAATTCTAAGGGTCTTAGAATAACTGAAGGTAACAAGCACTGTGCCTTTGGCACCTTTGTGTGGCTCAGATGACCAAGTAAAATGGCAGTTCCTTCTCAAGTAGGGGACGTAAAAATAGTGTCTCCAATTAGCACTTTTGTGCTAAATACATTGATACATACTTGCAAAGAGTGCTTTTTGGGGAAGCGGTGATAAAGGCTGGGTTAGAGTTAGGTTTATTCAATTTGAAGTCCCAGTTTTGGCCCCTTTATTGGCCGGAGACTTCAGTTATATGTTATGCTCATCTAGGGTTGAGATTGCTGATGGATGCCATCATAACATACTGTTAATGTCAGGGTGCCATTGCTGAGCAACTATTGTCTTAATTTCAGGTGAGGATTTTATCTGGGGACTTGAAGACAAGATTTCCAGATGTATAAGTAAGTTTTGTTTCTTTATAACAGGCTGGCTGACCACCTGTTGAAAAACAATTTTGAGATTGGGACAAATTTATGTTTACATTTGCATGTAATACATTCGTTTATCAGGAATGAATATATTCAGGAACAGCTGAAACCAGAGTGTAAATAGTCTGAGAATACAGGTGACACTTCACAATGCCACAACTCAGTGGTTTCTCCGCAAAACGACGTCTGAGAAATGAGTGTAGAAATTCCATACTGATGGCATGTCACTACCCAGATCTTGGTGGTGCTTTTGATTGATCATGTCATGAGGAAAATTTGCTTCAACCATACAGAAGAATTACCCAGATCTGGGCAGTAACATGTCATCAGTTTGGAATTTCTTTGCTTGTTCCTCAGGCCCCGGTTGTTCAAACGTTGGATAGCGCTATCCACTGGATAAAAATCTATCTAGTGAATAGCGCAATTGGTTTCCATACTACTTATCCGTTGGATAGTGATTTATTCGATGGATAGTGCTATCCAACGTTTAAACAGCTGAGGCCAGATGTCAATTCAGGGGGTAATGTTGGCTGTTTTCTCAGGCTAGGATTTAAAGAATTTAATGTTTTGTAATAACTTTTTCATACAGGATGTGATTTGTCATGGCACTGCAAATGTCCAGCGGAACTGTCAAGGTTCCCTTGTAAAGTTCTTAAGAACCCAAGCCTGGAAGATGAAGAGGATGAGGAGGATGCCTATATTCATTTTTCCCCTGTAAGTTAGCTGTCATTGGAAGAAAGGATTTTTTTATTTTTTGGCTGGTGCCACAAGGCAGCAAGATGAAAGATATCTCATCTTCTGGTTCGAATCCAAGAGGGAAGTTGGCCCTAACTTTCCTGCTCAGAATTGTGTACTTTATTCTTACACACAAAAAAATATAATGCAGAACAAGAGCGTGGCATAAACTGGGGGCCCACCCTCTTGCTAAATCAAAGTATCTCAGCAACTTGACCTTGTGGTCCTTGAATTTGTCTAAGCATAAGAGGAGGGGGTGGGGGTGGATGGTGTGCAGGACCCCCACACCCCTCCCCTAGATTTGCTGCTGTTGAGTGTCTACTACGAGGATACACTTGATAACAAATCACATTTCTCCCCCACAGGACCCTGAAGAGTGGCAAGTAGATGATGTATTACTGTGGCTGGCTGCGACTAATAATTACTTGTATGCAGAGGTGTTTAGAGAATGTGAAATTACTGGGGCTAAGTTGCGGGAAATGACAGACATGAAACTTGCTCAGATGAACATTTCAGATAGCACTCACAAACAGTCCCTTTTGCTTGCTATTCAAGAGCTCTTCACTGGACAGTCAGAAACTGTGAGTAGCACTTTTAACTTTGATATATTCTCACTGGCGCCATCCACAAACAATGCTTGTAATGGTAATAAGATGTGGGATACTCAGCCAGAGGCAGTTTTAGTGGGGAGCTCCTGAAAGAGAGATAGTTTATCCTTGTGGGAAGGTGGTAGGAAGCGTAAAGAAGTGTACAATTCACCGAAAAGACAGAGCACACTATTTGGAAGAGAAACTGACTTTATATAAAAAGTCATGGAAAGACTCCAATAGGATAGCCCTGGGCTCTATGCGGCATGCTATTGTTATGTAATGGAGTTTGAAGCTATTTTATTGCGGAGTCTCCAGGGAAAATGAAAGCTGTGTTCACACTACCAAAAAAGTTTGCTAGATAGAGCTTTATGCAGGTAGATATATTTCTATTGTGATATTTTTGAAAAAGTACAGTTGTTGTTATTAGCGAAACTTTTTTCTCTTAGGGAAGAACTGCATTGGCCATCATCTGCTAATGCTCTGGCAAAGTAAAAATGGGTCTCATGGCTGAGTTGGAGAAATAAATTTTTACCCTATATTATTTTCTTACTACCAACAGAGAAGTCCGGAAATGTTTGGCAGTCTTCAGTTGGCAAAGCCTGGTTAGTTTGCATTTTACGTTTTTTCAAAATAAAGTTGCATCAAATGAAATCAATGATGTATAATCAAGTAAAGGAGTTTTCATTTGCTGCCTTAATCTAGCGTTTTTATCACTTTTGCATAGGAATTCCTGAAAGTTTTTTATTCCATTCCATCCCATTCATTCAATTCCATCCATTCCATCCCATTATCTCACGAAAATAAAGTTCAACAACATGGTTTGTATCGGGAGTGTTTTGGCAGCTGCCAGAAGTGTAGATCAGTTTGTTTGTTTGTTGAACAAATTTAACTACAGGGTTGAAGCTAAAAATTAATACTTAGGATGGAGTTTATACTGCCTTTGTCATGTGAATGAGTAGACCTTCTTGTTCAATATTAGTGAACTAAAAATCCTGAAAGATACCAACCATTACAGTCATTAACTGGCAAAACCATGAACACTTGAAATATTTCAGGAATGTTTATTAATAATACAGTAAGTTAGGCTTAGATTGACCTAGAGTGACCACAGATGCTTTATTCTTCTTTCACTACTAGGTACAAAAGGTAGTCATTTATTCAAAGAACAATCATTTCGTACACTGCAATGGTGTGACAAGTGTGGCAAGTGTCTGTGGGGACTGTTCCGACAGGGGATGCAGTGTTCAGAATGTGGCTTCCAATGCCACAAGAAGTGTATGTTTGACAGCATTGTTGTGTGTCCAAGGAGACATTTGAGAAAAAGAAGAGAGAGTGATGCCGAGGGTGAGCATAGTGAACTTACCAACTATCTGCCCTGGTCTGAACATCTTGTTAAGCTTTGGTCATAGAACTCAGATTTAGTGCTACAAGAAGTAAGGTTTGCTGGAGTCCTTGAATGGTCTTTGACTGCACAGAGCTGCAAACAACAGTCTGTCATTGGACAATTTCTGACTAAAATTGGGCCATGTCCAATACAATTTTAAGTGTAATAAGATGCCTGGACATAATTTAATACCAAAGACTATCACTTGTCTGGTGAACAAAATTTTACCTGGAATGCAGTGGTATGCTGCACCAATTGAATTAACATTGAATTGAATAAATGGTAGTAATCAGTCTAACTGGAAATCCCATGTCTACTATTCACAGATGTAAAATGCATTCTTGATTGAGTCCAACAAACTTTTTGTTTTCTCTTTTCAAAAATATACTGATTTGGCTTGACATATTCAAGTCCTTTGGAGAAAGGAAAATTATTTGCAGCTTTGTTATAAATTCCAGAAAAGGCCTAATTTGTTCAACGTTCTCACCCTTCACACAAATTTAATGGCTTCTGATAAGAGAAAATCTGATACTTAAGAATTTGATTTTGTGGGTGAATGTAGTCATCCCTATTAAGGACTATAATGATGGCAATGATAATGTTGATGATGAGAGAAAAATAGTGATAGCGATTCAAGTGATTATTTATTTACTTTTTGCTTCTTTCTTTTTCTTTTTAGTCCCTGTTTTTGGAGCAGAACTCGGATTTCAGTTTCGTCCAGCAGAAAGGCCAGCACCAATTGTGGTCATGAAATGCATTCAGGCGCTTGATAAAGGAGGATTACAGACATTGGGAATCCACAGCATTATACCTACAGGAAGTGAAAAAAATGCACTCAGAACTGCCTTGAATCAAAGTAATAATCATTAACTCAATGTCTTCTACTTTTTGTTTTTGGTATTTTTGACCATGCAGCTTTAAAAAATCATATCTCAGCTGTTATTTACAGTACCATATCAAGCTATACATCATTGGAAAGGGCAAAAATTAAACTTTAAGAAAAAAAATATTTCGGACTCAGGAAACCCATAATATTCCGCACAAAAAAAAAAAAGGAAATTTTTAGATAATTATTTTTAAAAACATTTTAAAGAGTGTAATTTTAGCCACACAAGCAGTACATTAGGTTTTTTACAGTCAATAGACGGTTTTTTCTTCAATATCTTAGCAAAACAGCCTGAATATTGGTCGAAAATATAGGGCGACTAAAAATATTCTAGAAATGTCTTTTGTTGACACAATTAAATTATGCAAATGACGGATTATGCTAATTAGCTAATAGTTTTTGTATTTTTTTGACAGACCTTTTTTCTTATTACTTTAACAAGACTCCTTCAGCATTTCTTACTGTAGTGTCCATCGACAAAATCCTGGAGACTGAGCATTAAGATGAAATCCTTTCAGCAGTACTTTCACATGTTGCTATTTATTTAGAGGGAATTTTCTCAAATTTCGATTTGAGGAAGTAATGAGAGTGACTATATACACTGTAAGGGTTGGGTTTCTAGTAAATACTTACAAATGGTCTCTACAATTTTCAGTACATTGGTGAGGTTTCTTGTGAAGGTACGTTGGTTAAAAATGGGCCTGTCAGTTCCATCAATGTGATCAGCTTCAATGTACATGTATTTGTGTAGTGAAATTTCTTCTTAAAAAGGGGCCATTTGATGTGCAGAAAATTTTGGCAGCTTTTACAAAGGACAATTGTGCATTCTTTTAATTTACACATTAGTGTACCCAGCCTGGCAAAAAAACAAAACAAAACAAAACAAAACAATGTTAGATACTGGTATGGTATGAACCTTGAAAACCTTATTGATCAACTGAGGAGGATATTAATTTTAAGCCAGAGCTGCAAACAACAGTGGATTCTTCTATAATGTCAGATGAACATTTGGGCTTGTCCTACCGATAACATTGTCCGGGACAGGTAGAAATTTAATTAGTTCGGACATGTAAACCATTGACTTGACTTTTAATTTTCAAAAAATTACATCGAAACAGTTGAAAAATGACTTCAAATTACAGTAGAATAAAGATTTATCTTCTAGTCATAAAAGCAAACCTCTTACTTGACTAAATAAGGTTAAATATTCCTTTTAACTTTGGTATACCGCGGCCATTTCATTTGTTTTTATGAGCTCCATTTTGCTTCTTGGGTTTTGGACAACAAAATTTAATATAGTTCTTGTCCAAGGGGCAAGTAGTGGATAAGAAAATTTTTCTCTTACTCTGACCTAGCAGTACTGTAAGACATGATAACCATTCAGAGTGAATGAGAAAGACTATCATTTTTTCACCAAAGACTGCCCTGTAAGCCTTCCTTTTTCTTTTCAGTGAGAGAGAAGGAGCCTCCACCTGAATCGTGTCAAGCCTTCGAAGTCACTACAACCCAAACTTTTAGTCTACCGGTAGTCAATATTATTTTCCCTCATCAAACTGGTTTCTGAGTGCAAGCATCCATTTATTGATAATCTGATGGTCATAGGTGATCTGAGCCAGCATTACACAGAGCTCGGCTGTTAGTCTGGGTTTGAATCTGTATCCGAGCAACATGCAGCACATGTTCAGCAAAGATCATACTCAATTATTACGCCCTTACTCTGGCAGGAGGTTGACCGAAGACCTGCATAGTAGTTAATAACAAAAGTTATCATGATTTATAGTATGTCTGATAACTTTTCTGGTTTGTCCAACAGTGACCTTTCTTTTGGGAAAAATATGTGCAGGCCTGAAAATTCTTTTTACATAATAGTTCTTCTTTTTTCTTTATTAGGTGCAAAGAATGTGAACATGGAAGATGAAGAATGGAAAAATCCCCATTGCATTTCATCTGTTCTTAAGATGTACCTAAATGAGCTTCCCACATGTGTGTTTACTGAAGAAAAATATCTCTCGTTTGTTAGAACGTTTAAAGGCAAGTGATTTTACTTGGAAAATATTTTCTCTAAGAGTCTTTCTCTTGGCCGAGACTATTTTGGACTCTTTTTATTTGAGGGTGGCATTTATACCAAAATCATATCTTCTAATTTACTGACCACAATAATATTATGGTAGATCATTTGAGAATACAGTAAAACCGAGCATATATGAACCTGGGTTTTTTAATTAGCCTTAACAGGTTCTTATATAAATGGTACTTAAAGCAAATTTAGACTACCAAGGTTCTTAAAATAGGTTCTTGTATTTTCATATGAATTTCATTTAAATATATATTATAAAAATTGATATCATCTCATAATACAATATAAACCATTTATACCATACAGTAATGCCAAAAGGCAGTACAGTGCAGGTATGTCCTTTTCTTGAAAGAAAAAAAATTGTTATGTCAAGTTACTTCTAAATATAATCAGATGATGATCTGATGATCAGTTTCTACCCATACACTTTTACAGCAACTCCACTGATAAGAAACTAACTTAAAATGTTAGCCTTAATAGGTTCTTATGTGGAGGGGGCTTAAAATGAAAATTTTAGCCTAACAGGTTCTTAAAACCCAGGTTCTTATACGTGGGGTTTTACTGTATTTATACAAAACAGAGGTATGTTTAATGTTTCAACATCTTGCTTTTTTTCGCTGAGATAGAATTGGAGTTGTGTGGCTTGCGATAGTTTAAGGAATTGTTGTTGTTGTCTTTTGTTTTTCGTATGAGGTTTATGGGTAAAGGTGCTTACAATCCAAACGCCCAAAGGGCCAAAGGTTAAATACTGGTTTCCTTAGCATGAGGCATGCTTTGGAGTATTGCTACTCCCCCCTGCACGGGATACTACAGTAGTCCATCGCAGGGTTACCCCCCAGTAGTATGTCACCAGTTCCCATTTATACACCTGAGTGAAGAGAGACAAAGTAGAGCAAAGTTTCTTGTCTAAGGAAACAACATGATGGGAGAGGCTTGAACCCAGGACCTCCAGATCCAGAGTTTGAGGTGTTAACCGCTCAGCCACTCACGCCTCCACTTTTTCGAACAAGTTATCCTCAGTTAGGCGCTTTATTCTTCTGATTGGGTGTGGCCTTTATTCTAGGGTCATTTTTTGTTTTGTAATTTTGCCTCAACCTGTGGTATTTAATTAAGTAAATATGGTTATTGTTAGAAGATGTTTCATGGATGCATGTAACAATTTTGCACAACAAATTGTAACGGTTTACTTCTTTTAAAGATGGAAGCAAAGAATCCATTGGAGCAAAACTGCAAGAACTGGTTGAAAGTCTTCCAGAAGAAAACAAGTCCCTCCTCAAATATATCTTAGAACATTTATACAGGTCAGAAAAGTTACAGTGCGTCCGCTCTCTAAGAATGCCTCTGTTGCACTTTGCTTTGACCTACAGGGGAGGATCCAGAAAATTTAGGAGGGGGGTGGGGATTGGGATGCAAGGTAGAATTTAGCAAACATCTCTCAAGTCGTTTTACTTTTTGAGTTGTTAGGAACAAAAAAGCTACTTTCTATTTGTTGAGGTCTTGTGCTCAAAATGTATGCCGCATTTGTTTTGGACAATTCCTTTTTAGTTTGAGGTAATCCAATTCTACGATCATTCTTCTATCCTTTTGTAGTGTAAAGTTTTTTATTGAAAGATCTATATTAAGTTTGGCTACCTTGAATGCAGAAGCATGTTTCCCACGTGTATAAAAGGACTAACGAGTAAAATACATCTCAAAATGAAATTTAAATGTAAGTAAGGAATTACAATTTAAGGAGTTGATTACAAGGTAACGGCTGTGTTTTTTTTTCCAGGGTCAGCCAGAATGTTGAGTGGAATGATATGTCGTCGATGAAACTAGCTCGGATATTTGCTCCTCTTTTGTTACGACCAGAGCGAAAGAATATAATGTAAGTTTATTCTGTAGTGTGTTTTTGCGTAAATGATTTATTATGCTCCTTCAAATTCTTGGGACTTACAATCACAACAAAAGAAATTGAAGACAATGCTTATGCAAAATTTTGGAGGGACAACAAAGAGTATTGTGGTATTTTTGAAAAAGGCCTATTTAAAAAGCAGCATCCATGCAGGCAATTTGCAAATTAACCCTTTAAGCCTTAAGAGTTATCAGCATCAAATTTCTCCGTGTAAGATCAATCCTTTGTAAAACAGAGTGATCATGAGAATTACGAACGGGATCACCCCGATGAATTTGCTTGATATTAATTTTAATTAACTTCTCCCCACTACTTCTGTAGGAAATGAATAGGAGCAACAAATGAGAATTAAAATTTTGATTTTAGGGTTTAAAGGGTTAAACGTGAAAATCCCTCATTGAGGGACCATTGAGGATGAGCTCAAAGTTATTCCTTTTTCCAACGAGTTTGTTAACTAATGCATGGAAATATCTGAGGGTAAAATTCATGTTATTGTCTTACAGGGCATTAATTAAAAACCATGAAATAACAGTCGAAATAGTGGACCACCTCACGAGAACTGGGGAGTGGACAGAAAAAAAACCGCCAGGTAAAATATTTGGATCCATTTACGGAGATGTAAGAGTTATGATGTTCTAGCCTGCGTTCAAGCGATCGTTTCTCCTTTTTTCTATGTCCTTTGGCCGACTTTCGCGTTCCCCCCGCCCCCCCCCCCCCCCCCCCAAAAAAAAAGAGTGAATGAACGCCTGATCACAGGCTAAAGCCCCGTGCAAACGGACGCAACATTGTTGGGAGTTGTTGCGTCCGTTTGCACGTAACTAAAAGTTTGAACGGTTTTAAACTTGGTGCAATAACTCCCAGAAACACACAACAACACGGAAGAGGGTGTACAAACGGACGCATCATGTAACATCCAGCAATGTTGCTTCCTTTTGCAGTGATTGGGTATCGGATGACTCACGCCTTCTCTTTTTTTTATTATCACTTCCCAGTGTTTGTATATGAGACGAAACACTCCCATTGTGTTTAATATTTTACTTCTCGGTGTTTGGATATCAGATAAAACACTTTTTCTCGTGTTTGATATTTTACTTCTCGGTGTTAAAATATGAGATAAGACACTCCTTCTCGTGTTTAAAACATCACTCCAGAAAAAAATGAAAACCATGTAAACTTATTTTGGCTTGAGCTGTGGCATTCTGTTCGTGCTTAAGTTTCTGCGATCGCTTTATATTTTTCAGTACCTCCAAGAAGACCTCGATCGGCAGCTGAGCCTTTGGAGAGATTACAAGATTGTCCGTGGTATTGGGGTGACATTAACAAGTGAGAGTCGATTATTATTAGAGAGATTAAGATTCACGTTTACGGCTTACTGCAAACGGCAAACGTCAGTTGAAAATTTCTCAGAATAGAAAATAAGCAGATAAAAGCAGTCCAGAACGATTCTTGTGGACAAAACTGGCATAAAACTACTTATTTTTGTGTAGAAGCAATAAACAGTAAACGAAAAATAAGGGGAAAACTTGGTCACGTGGTACAAATTCACGTTTGCCGTTTGGCGTAAACGTGAATCTTAATCTCTCTATTAACCGTCTTACGACTGCGGCGGCAACGAGAGCGTGAAAAAAAAAGACATCAATGGGATATTGGAAAACAAAACAATAACTTTGCATTCTCTAAGACTAAAAAGTTATTATTTTTTCCATTCTATAGAGAAACAGTCAATGAGAGATTAAAAGACCAGCCCGATGGTACGTTTATTGTTCGAGACTCCAGACGGTTTCCTGGCGAATATACTTTGACACTAAGGTAGATTTGTTGTCCTTTATTTGTGCCGTTTTGCCCATCTTTAAGTCTCTTAGAAAAACATCCGCGGAGAGGCACTCTTGTCCATTTTTCGATCTGATTATGTGACACCCGACTCTCAAAAACTTTTAAAAACACTCCATTTCAGACGAAAATACGCCACATGGTATAGTTGTTTCGATACCTGGTTTCATAGTGTTAATTAGGGGTTTGCTTTACTTAGCAGGTTTCATCGAAGCCGTAAATTCCTCGTTACCGTGGTAAATCACCCTCTTATTCAAGTTTTCAAAAAGAATCCATTAATCGGCTGTTTTTGTTGTTCCCTTAAAATTTTAAAACTCATTTGCGGTCCAAATTGGCTTACTTTACCTTTTGAGTGGTCCATTCCTATATAGCTAATGATATATAATGGTAATTGAACTGAGTGGAGTGCAATTTGGTCTGAAATCATACGCGTGATTTCAAAATCGGATTTGAAATCACAAGTATGATTTCAGACCAAAATTGCACGGCACGAAGTTCAATTACCACTTTATTACATCCATTTTGAAATCGCAGAATTTAGTCAGTACTAATATTTATTGATCAAGTTGCTGGTTTGTTAAAAAGCCGAAACAAAAAGGCTTTTACATCTCATTTTGTATTCGAAACAGAAATGATGCGATATAGAACAAAAATGGTGCGATTTAAAACAGAAGTGATGCGGTTTAGAACATGAATGACGCGATTTGGAACAGATGCGATTTAGAGCAAAAAATGGGGCGATTTGGGAATAATTCACACTGCTGAGAGCCAATCAGATTGCACGGATTGCCAGTGATTTCAAAGTGGATGTAGTAAAGGGGAATACCCTCGGTGGTTTGTAAATGGTGTGATTGTAAGGTGGGGTTTCGATTCCACTGTACTTAACCGTTCGCTTGCACTTTATAATTCAATAAGGTCGTCTTATATTTCAGGAAAGGAGGAGTGAACAAGCTTATTCGAATCTTACACAAAGAAGGCCACTATGGTTTTTCAGAGCCGTTGACTTTTTCCTCTGTGGTAGAGCTCATAAATTATTACAAAACAAGATCTCTGGCTTCCTACAACCCCAAGTTAGATGTGGTTCTCGAGAGTCCACTACATAAATTTGAACAGGTAAATCAGTGCTCAAGTAAACTATACCCGGAACAAGGAGTCTGTTGTGATATTTTCGCTCGTTCGACTGGCTCGCTTGGGAGGCAATCCTGGAGCTATGTTCACACTACAAGAAAAGCTAGAGCGGTTTGCGTTTTTCAAGTGTTCGTTATTTGTTTCATCAGCCAACGGATGAAAAGATCAAAACATGGACTCCGCATTTTCGCGCCAAAGAAAACCCTAACATGGAGAAGGTATTGTTCGATTGGCCAATCGTGTTGCAGTATGACGTCAAAGCGAAGTATCGGTTGATTTCTAGAAAGTTCTCGGGCATGAAGATTTTTCAGCCGAGCGTTCGCTAAACCAATATGGAGGGAAAAACTGGACAAAAATGTTATTGGATCGTACCATCAGCTTTGCCTGTATACTGTCTTACCGTACCCGGTATGCTGTTATGTCGTACTCGGTGATGTTGTATTGTAACCGGAACACTGTATTATCGTACTCGGTAACCTTGTATCGTAACCAGAATAGTAATGTATCGTACTCCGATGCTGATGTATCGTACCCGGTAGCCATATATCGTAACTTGTATGCTATTGTTTCGTACTCGGTAACCTTATATCGTAACCTGAATGATATTGTATCGTACCCGGTAAACGTATATCGTAACCTGAATGATGTTGTATCGTACCCAGTAACTATAGATTGTATCCCGGAAATTGTTATGTCGTACACCGCGGCCGTATATTATAGCCCGGATGCTGTTATGTCGTAGCTTTCTTTCAAGTCGTACAAAGTGAGAATATGGTCAGCGGCTTTCCAATTTGTGCAGTTAGGTACTTCATAAATGATTATTATAGTGAACCGTATGTGTATATTGAGCTTGCTATCATAGGCTGCTTTTAATGTATGTTTAAGGTACTTTAATTTCTTGAGGTGCTTTACGTGCTTCTGGTGCTTTGCTTTCTTGCGTTGGTTTCATTGCTTGTGGTGCTTTGCCTACTTGAGATGCAAAGAAACAAGCCAAGATCACTTTCATTGAAAAAAGGAAAGGACTGTTAACTTTTAGAAAACTGGAGACCGATTTCACCGTATCAACATTGATGTTAAGGTTATCCCGGTCTCAGCCACCAGGATAAATACGTCCTACTAAGCATTAATTCATTATAGCCAAGTGGTTTTGAAGCTACCGCAAAATTCAGAAAATAAGCCCCGATGCTTACATTTTTCAAAGGCCCTTTCTGAGGGGCTTATTTTTGGAGGGGCTTATCTACGGAGGGAAATTTGCGTTTCAAAATCGATTGGGCTAGCCTTATAGTTGGAAGTACAAGCCCCCCGGGGGGGAGGGCTTATATTTGGAGGGGCGATTTAATGGTGGGTTTTTTGCGTTACCGTTTTGGGGAGCTTATTTTTGGAGGGGCTTATTTTCGGAATTTTACGGTATGTATGAAGGGGCGCACATATATAACAATATCATAGATTCTTTTTTCAATTATCGTCTCACAACAGACTGTTTTTGTCGGTATCCATATTTCTTTATGACTGCAGTTGAAACTCTTGCTCTAGTAGTTTGTCAAAATACAGTTATAAACGGTATTACAATCTGTGATGAAGACACAAACAATGGTGTTACACCGGCTGTTCTATTTGACATGACTTCGGCACCGACCCCTTTTAAACCCGGGGGCACTCGACAAAGTTTTATTTCGGGAGGTTCTGCCCCGCGGTTCAGCCCCTTACTTTATGTACCATTTTTGACAAAAAAGGTACCATTTTTAAATTAAAAACGTTAATTGACAAATGATGTTCTTTTCACAAACCTAGTTTAGAACTTTGCATTCCTTTGAACTGCTGTAAATGCGCTGTCTCTTAGATGCGAGCTAATCACAAAACCAGAACAATTCGTCGACTTTTTTACAACGATATATAAATTCTTCTGCGGTCCTATTAGGTCATTTTATATACGGAAAGAAAAGATCTTCCTACCCTTTCATATATGTCAACTTGTTGAATCAGCACCTTTCATATTCCTGAAGCCTGAAAAAGGTACCCTTTTCGGGTGGCCCCGCATAGGTCATTATGTGGAGAACCCCCTCCCCCAACCGTGGACCCCGGTTTTTAAGAATTTATCAGGACTTGTAACTAACTCATCTAAAAATGAAGGAATGTGGATCGTCTCATCCAAAGGTAAAATCCAAGACCTTTTGGCATAAAATGGCCTGATGAACCAGTCAAAACCCTAATTGGGTAATATCATGCACTCTTATTACATCAAACTTTTGCACGAAAAAAAAGGAATTATGAGATTGGACGATGAAAAATTAACGACGGTTAAATAGAAATCTGCATTTTTGACGCGTAACGGTAAAAAACAACAATTTTTGGCAGTTGACGAGGGTATTTGACGGCTAACGGTTAAACCTATTGGGAACCTAAAGTAAATCACCTTAAGCAAGCAAAGCACGTCAAGCAAGTAAAGCACCTCAAGCAACTCGGCAAGTAAAGCACCAGAAGCACGTAAAGCACCTAAACACGGTACATTATAATGATCATATATGACGTACTTACCTGCTCAATTTTGAAAGCCGCTAACCACATTTTCACCTTGCACGACTTGAAAGAAAGCTAAAGCTATGCTATTGGGTAAGACATAACAGCATCCCGGCTATAATATACGGCCGCGGTGTACGACATAACAATTTCCTGGATACAATCTATGGTTACCGGGTACGGTACAATATCATTCAAGTTACGATATCAGGTTACCGAGTACGAAACAACAACATACAGGCAAGTTACGATATATGGTACGGTACATCAGCATCGGAGTACGATACAATACTATTCTGGTTACGATATAAGGTTACCGAGTACGATAATACAGTGTTCGGGTTACAATAAAACATCCCCGAGTACGACATAACAGCATACCAGGTACGGTAAGACAGTATACAGGCAAATTCGATTTAATGCACCTTATGGTACGATCCAATAACATTTTTGTCCAGTATTCCCCTCCATAAACCAACCAAAAGCCACGCGTGTTTTTATCCGTTCGTTTGTTGTTTCTGTTTTTCGTTCGCGCGTTTTCATTTCAAGGTCATACGAAGATCGCTCTACCTGGTGTAGTATGAACTACCCTGGGTGCCAGAGACTTTTCTAGCGCGGTTTCCGGTTTCTGTCAAATCTTTATGACACATCTTCGGCCGCCAACACCGAAAATTCCCGCTGCACGCGAGAAAAACCTTTGGTACCCAGGGTAAGTATGAACCGTGACAGCAGTAGCACAGAACTGGAACTAGTCGTTCACACACATCGAGCATCGTGCCGGAGCCGTTGGCCGAGAGGGCTTGGTGAACTAAATCCCAGTCCTCACTCCTGAATATTTACTTCCGTCTCAGTGGATTCTAGTCCTCACTCCTACTTGTTTACTTCCTCTACCGTCAGTTCACACTTCACCAAAGTGAGGTACAAAACCTGTTTGTGACGCTCCACTGTCGAGATTAGATCGGTGCAGCTTCGCTCCGTTACAGTCGCGCCGAAATGACCGTTTGTATGTGTGAACGGAAGCCTTACCCGTTGTAGTTTTCGTGCCGGCGCAAGAGCTATCCGGTATCTTAGTGTGAAAATAGGAAGCTTAAGCAACAACCAAGGCGAAATCAACGAGAACGGCAAAAAAACAGTAGGTTTAGATTAGAAAAACAACAACTTGCATCACGCTTTTTTGTTCATTTCTTTGCCGTCACTGCACAACTACGACGCGAAAATGCCTAATTTCACGTTTTGTGGAGGACGTGAACACAAGGCAATGACTTTCTTCTTCTTTTTCTGAACTTCGATACAGTCTTTTAGAATTCAACTCCAGAAAAAATTGCCAAAATTTGACGAATTGGATGAGAGAGAATAAGCGAGATAAAAGGGAGCTTTAGCAATGACGGCGACAGCAAATAGGACGTCAGAAAAGCAATGGCTTTATTATCCAAAACAACAATTTTGCACGTGCATCACGCTTTTTTGTACATGTCTTTACCGTCCTTGCACGACTACGACGTGAAAATACCTAATTGCAAGCTTTATGGAGGACGTAAACAAGCGACGACGAATCTCTTTTTCTCTCTTTAAACTTGAGTGCGGGCTCAAGAAATCAACTCTAGGGAAATTCGCCTACACTTGCCATTTTCTGCAAATTGGAATAGACGCGACAAAGATTGAAAAAACGGGAATTCATTTTAAAACTCAAGTTTTCGCTTCAGTCGCCGTCGTGGATGCTAAAGCTCGCTAAAGTTTGAAGCAAGGCGACTTCACTTTTTAAGTGACGTTTTGGTAGCCGTCGGCGTCGTTGTTACGTTGCTAAAGCTCCCTTATAGCCTGAGTGACTGCCAGCATTCCGCAGTACGTATGTGTAGGTTTAATTTACACATACTTCTTTTCATGGCTTGTTACACAACAACAAATAAAAGTGATAAGGACTTTAAGCAACGACATGAATTTACCCTTTTGTTGTCAAATTGTTTAAAAATTCGATGTTGCCTGCTGGCAATATGTGTAAACATTCGAGACGTTTTAATGATTGTTACATTTCATATGCCTCTTTTTTCAAATAGTAATTTCCTCACTTGTCTCATGACACGCGTGCATGATTGCGTGCGTGTCATAAGACACTCGTGTCTCGCAGAACGCTCTACGATACAAAAGTCTTTGGGAGGAGAAAAGGCGGATTTTGTTGTTGGACAAAAGTCCTTCAAGAGGAAACTTCCCATTTTTGTATTCTTAATTAGTGATAAACCATTCCAATATTGCGATGTGAAAGTATTGCTGAAGACTTAAATGACCTCGCCAAAGAAATATTAGACCAATTTCTGTAGTTTAATGTTCGTACTTTCTCCGAAGCTTGGGGAAATATTAAAAAAAAGAAATCGCCTTTAAGTTCTGGGGTGAATGATTCATTTCTTTTGTTTTATTTACCCAATTCTCGGAACCAAGTATCAATTTTAATCTATCAAAATTGGTCTAATCTTGAATTGAGCTGGGTAAAGAAGCGCGTGTCCTTTCGTGACACGCATTACTTGATATGAGGGTCCCCTATAGCGTTCTTCAATCCCGTAATCCCGACCCAAAATTTCGAGCAATCCCGTAATCCCGATGGTTATTTTTGGCATCTCACCTCCCCCGATACTTTCAATCCCGAATCTCGCCCGGACCTGAGGTTCAGTTAAAATAAGGGAAATCCCGAATCCCAAAAAAGCCACTAGGGGCCCTATGATATGTCACAGCACGCGAGTCCATGTATTCATCACTAGTGTACTTCAAATCCCATTAAAGGACAAATATGCCATTCATCAATTTCTTGGTATTTATCGTAACAGAGCCTTCTTGTTACGTTTCGCAGGATGAGGACGAGGAGGGAGGCCAAGGGACTGGTACTGGAGATGATAAAAATATGTACATAGAAAAACTCAGACGAGTTCATCAGGAATTTGTTCAGAAATCAGATTACTATGAGAAAATTCACGAGCAATTTGTTCAATCAGAACAGGTTAGTAAGTAGACTCTAAGAACGCAACTTTGTAGTTGTCTCAAATGAATGCTTTGTGGCGAATCATGGGCACAAATTTAGGCCTCTTCGCCTACAATGAAGGCATATTCTGGTGCGCGCGAATGTGCAATATTCCTTACGAAACCGCCATCTTGAACGCCGTTACGATCAAGGGGGTGGGTGTTAGGCTAAAAAATGAAGTGGGAGAGGGTGGGGGAAGAAAATGTTCCCTTCGGTCTTTCTCACCCCCTTCCTTGTCTTCGTAGTGGGTAGATAGACAAAAATGGATTGAATTCTAGTGCTCACACTGCTCAAGGCGAATGAATTACAAAGTAGCGCTTTTTCTAAGTGACCAGCACAACTTATATGATATTCATTCAAAATGTTTCTCCGTTTCTGATTGACTAATTCTTCACAACCAGCTTGCGTTTGCTGTCATTTCATAATTGAAGTCAATAAGAATTGTAAAATAAAAGACTGAAACAGACATCACTGACGTCACCCAAAGACAGCGGAGTGGAAGATTAGCTTTTGGGGCGAACAAATGGCGGACGATTTTACACTTTATTGGAGACGAAATAAACCTCTTAAGCTTGTATGTTTTGTTTTCCTAATAGAGGTCCCAAGGGAACTTAACCCTTTGTCTTGTTATAATTTATACGTAGATATGCACGTGAATGAGACGTAATGTGAAAGAAACAGTTCTCTTTAACAATTATTCCTCGAGCCCGAATGGGCTCTTATGCTGTGTTTACACTCAAGCGTTTACCAAGGTAAACATTAACTGACTAAACCCTGGTACATTTGTACAGTGTTTATACTGGCTCAAATAACTAAGGTAAATCTGTTGTCAATCACAATCTAATCAAATTGGCGCCAAATTCTAAATCCACGCATAAAATACTCGCGTTTAAAAGAGAAGCTGTGGCTCTTGTAGTCCTCGCGTTTTATTTTCTTGTTCTTGATCAGCAAACCCAGGAATCGAGATTGCAGCAGCTCTTACTTTTGCAGCACCTAAAGAGGTCGAGGCGAAAGCGATTAATTCTGCTACAAATTGCCCTTCGCAAGGCAAGGCGCGTTAAACGTGCGTGGTCGTGGTCGAGAAACCAATTCTGGTTCGAAACTCTATTAAACGGAAATTTTGTTGAAGAATGGTGGAAGGAGAACTTTAGAATAACGTGAAAACGTGATCGAATGAGACTGACGCAATCCCCACACCACAGGATGTGAAATTCTATTCGACCGCAAGCGGATGTATCTGTCATCCAAACCTTGGTTACCGACCTTAACCATGCCTGCTCGTCGGGCAAACCGAACTTTTACCTTGAGCGGTGTTTACCAGGGTATCAGTTGGCGTTTACACACGCAAAATATTTACCTAGGTAAGTTAACTCCAATACCTCGGTAGCACGCTCAAGTCTAAACACGGCATTAGTCAATGGGCTATTGACTCAGAGGCCATGAGGGCGAGAGGAATAATTGTTTTAGTAAAATCCAACTAGTTGGTCAAAAATATCGAGAATAAAATAATTTTAGCTAGTTAAAGCTAGACTTTAATCCTTTTTGCAGCCAAAAAGCCCGCGCTTTTCGCTACTAGTGGGCTATAACATATAGCCTAGTAGTAGCTCAACCATTCAGAACGCGGCATTGACAATAGACCACTAGTTGGAATTTACTAAAGAGTATTATCACATGACCTGTATTGGAAAAACCAAACATACAAGCTAAAGAGGTCTATAGCCGAATAACTGCCTCAAAAAGTTAGCAACTATGTAAGTAAACCTTATGCTAGTTCACACGTGCACGCGTTTAGAACTAAAACTTACGCCAGTTTAAGCCTGTTCAGCGCGTTCAGGAGTAAAACTTAAGCTGTAGTTTAAGCCTGTTCCACGCGTTCCGATGGTGGCGGGTTGAACAAGATTTCCCCTTGTTCTTCCCTTCAATAGAGCGATTTTCGTACGACCTTGAAATGAAAACGCGCGAACAAAACAGAAACAATAAACGAACGGAAATAGAGCGATTTGATTGGTTTATCGAACGGATACAAACGCACCTGCCTTTTGGTTGGTTAAGCGAACGCTCGGGTAAACAAACTTCATGCCCGAAGAACTTTCTAGAAATTGCTTTGACGTCATACTGCAACACGATTGGTCAATCGAACAATGCCTTCTCCATATTAGGGTTTTCTTTGGCGGGAAAGCGAAGAGTCCATGTTTTGTTCTTTCCATCCATTGGCTGATAAAACAAATAACAAACTCTTGCGGAAACCATTTTTCAAGGTCATACGAAAGACGCTCTATGAGATGAGCGCCTAAAACAGGCCGATTTAAATTTGAAACGTGTTGTTACAGGAAATAACTGACTGTCACGAAGAACTTGATGCTCACCGTGAAATCATAAAAATGATTGATGACCAGATCACTCTGCATGAGACATTCCAGAAAGAAGCTCCTCCGAGCAACAGAGCAATGTAAGTAGCTATCACGATATGTTCCCTTAATTTTTGCCACTTTAGAAACGAGAAAGAGACTGGGCCTAGTACACTTTCGCAAAGACGCCTGGGACTGTTCCACTTTTGGGCTCCTTGCTGTAAACTCCAAGATCAAGAATGAGCTTTCATAGTATTGCAAAAACAGTTGTTTTTAGGTTTAAAGGGTTTAAATTCCCTTCCCTTCTTTTAGCCTTCGCCAAAACTATGAGTTACTGAGGCACAAGAAACAAGAGGCAAATGCGCTATTGATGACACTTGAACGTGAAGTTAACAATAAGATGGAAGAGACACGCACACTTACCAAGCGCATGAACAGCATCAAACCAGAAATAATTAAGCTACAGAGAAGCAAGCAACAATATTACCTGTAAGTATAATCAGATTCAGATCGCACTCTAGGCTTTCAGACAATAGAGACGAGGACGCCTGCGAGTACGAGATTTTTCTCAGTCACTAAATCGTGCGCGCGCGTGAACCAGCGAAAACGTGAACGAAAACGTGATGGCCGTCGTCATTCCACTACAGGTTTTAGCGAGATTGTTCTAGTGGCGGACACAAGGTAAATGAATAAATTTTCTTGGTCCTGTAAGGATACCCATTTACACTACTAAGGAAAATTTGTCAAGAAAGTTTTTGTTTTTTGTTCTTGTTTTTGACCCTATAGGTAAAAGGTTGAAAACGGGTTAGCTTTGTTTTACAACAGCTACCATAATTCTTTTTGTTATTCCAGTGGTATTTAAATATTTTGATCCCTGTGTTGTTTATTAAGAACAACATTTTTAAGTTGCACGATAATCAGAAAATGAAGGATCCTAGATGTCACATCTTGGATCCTTAAAATAAAAGTTTTATTAAAGTAACGTCCTGGTAATGAAAGCCTGTTGTATGTTTTGTTTGGTTCCTCTGTTCTGTAGGGTTCTTACAACTGCAAAGAGAATGGAGATCGAGGAGGTCAAGGCAGCAATCGGCGAAGAGTAAGTCAAAGTTTTCTACCAGCAAATGTGTTCCCTATAATTTATGATAGTTCGTGACCGGAAATGATTAATGTGAGCCTTAAAATTTAATGTACCTTAGCTTACAAATTTGATTAACAGTAAATTCGGAAAGAACTGTCATTATCGTCCGTTTAAATTTTTTCACCTAGTATCAGTTATTCACTCGTATGATTACAGACAGAACTGGACTCCACTCAGTCCTATTACTATTTTAAACAGATCAGAAACAGATTAACATGACGGTCTGCCGGGAGATGATGAGCTTTGAAACCGTGTGTCTGATGAAAAACAAACCAACCAAGTATCAAGTTCTCGACTCGACCTCGTATATTATTTACCTCTTATGATATTTTTCCTCTCTTTCTCTTTTTTGCAGAGGAAGTGAAACTTCTGCGTAAGTAATGCGTTTCAATATGAATTAATTAGACCACAGGCTACCCATGTTGACAGTTAATACAGAGACACAGGAAAACAGACTATGAGTCAAAATGAGCCAATTATGTGGACAGTCAGGGGCTGTTTACATGGAGGGCGGAAGATCCTATCCTAGCACCATATGTTTTCTTAGTCAGTTTACATACAAAAGGTTACACTTGCCCTTAACGCTAGGATCTTCCTGGTACAAGATCTTCTTAGCCGAGAGGTAGGATGATTTTAGTACTAGAAAGATCCTGGCATCATCTTAACTGCTTTTGCTAGGAAGATTTTAGTAATAGGAACAAACAAGACAAAAATGGCGGCGGGTCGCTTACTGGGTAATCATGGCAATAAAGGCCGACCATTTTGTTTGATGTCACCACGAGCTGATTGTCGTCTGCCATCTTTAATTCCTTCTCTACTTGGAAACCACACAGACCGAAATTTCTGCACGTAAATCCAAACTAAAGTTGTTCCACTTTCTAAGTTCTTCCTCCTTCCACCTAAACACCCCCGTAGACTTGCGTACCGTTTATGTTTTCTTTCTACAGTCTACTCGATGGCAATATTCAAGAGGACATCTATGATCAGTAAGAGCTCTTTAATTTTCAGAATGACTTGCTTTATTGCTGCTATTAGAGTCGAATGTACTGTAACCTTCTCAAGATCTAATCTGACAGTTGCTTTAAGAGACGGCATTATGGAAACACCCTTCCATTTGTCTGCATTTGGCGAGTTTGCCTGGCGTTCAATGTTTGGATAATTTAAAGGTTGCTGTAGTGACCTGTCTGTATGTAACGCAAGTTAAAAATTTGACATTTCACATTGTTTTTTTTTCTTTTCATGTGTAGACCTCAGATTGATCTCTCTGCATCAAGATGGCTACGTGGAAAACTAAGCAAGTACGTCACGCTGTTTTTCTACCAATCTGCTGTGGTCTTAAGCTTTATTCAATGGGGGGTTAGATCCCCGATGCCAAAAATCTCCAATTTTTGTGGTAAAATACTCTACAATGAATACTACCATGAAACGGTTCTGCCAAAGAGGTTTCATTTACATGGCAACACCACTGAATTTCGCCCTCAGACTCAAAAGTTAGAACTACATACAAAACTAATAGTACCATGTGAAAGTACTGCTAAAGAGTTTTCATTTGAATGGTCTCACCATAGGATTTCGTCCACAGACTCAAAAGTTACTACGTACTAAATAAAAAGTACCATGGTGATGTGAAAGTACGCCAAAGAGGTTTCATTTGAATGGCAGCACCACTGAATTTCGTCCAGAGGCTAAAAGGTTGAATAGATAAATCTTCCAGAACTTGGTCTAGGTGTGAAGTAGCACTCCTTTACACACTGATGTAGCGTGGTGCAGAATCTGTAACCCTGTGATGGGCCGGGGGGGGAGTGGGTAAGAGAGCGGGAATCATTTTAGATGTAGAAACGTAAAAAGAGTGTTGACTGTAACGATGCTGTGTACAAGGATGTGATCCAGTCTGAATGTTTTCTCAAAGTTGCTCTATCAAAAAGTTCAAAAATGTTCCACTCATCAACGCCCATAGCAAATGCTTAATACTTTCAAAGTCATCAACTTTGTTACCAAAGTTTTTTTTTTTTTCACTTCTACTTTTCTACAGGGATGAAGCTAAAGAACTTCTAGAAAACAAAGAAAATGGTTCGTTCTTGATCAGAGAAAGCGTGGTCAGATCTGGCGAATATGCCCTTGCCCTAAAGTAAGTTCATTGTTATTTTTAATGTTTTACATCTAGCCGGATTTTTGAAAACGTTATCGCCTAATAGACCTTTTGTGTACAACAGTTCTTTTGGGCCAAAAACCTACAAGAAACCTGCCTTTTAACGACTATTCACTCAAGTGACTGCAAATTTCGTTAGGTTGGTTTTCAAGAAATAGGTTAAACATATATGCCGCGGTAAATTCTCTATTTAGGTCCCTCTCTCTAATAAATAAGCCCCCGCCCCTTTTCAGGGGAAGAAAGTTAATAAGCCCCCCCTTTCTATTAGGAAACTTCGGAAACCGGGCCTCGGTAACTTCAAAGCATGACGTCATTCAGGTAAAGCCTCCTTTTCACCTCCTCAGGATGAAGTGTCCGGAATAGATCAAAGGCTTATTTCGGAAGCACGCTGCGCAAGTACCAAACTAGACTTTCTAAAAGTCCTTTATTTTTTCGTTCCTGGTTGGTTATGCCATTTTAAAGGACTGTTCGTACCTGCTTGGCGCGAAATTCACCGATCGAAAATTCTACCGGTGACGTCATGATAATTAACCAATAGGACAGCGAGTGATATTTCACGCCGCTCGCGACACACCATATGTCAATCATTTTTTTCCCGCGTTAATTTATAATATGATTCAAATCCATTCAGGCAAATAAGTCGACCTCTAGACTTGCGTCGCTCGCTCCATCGTTGTGCGACCCGAATCATTTAAGCTCGCTTCGATCACTTTATGAGAGGTCGACTTGTAGCAAGTCTAGTACTTAACTTAGACGTTCATTGTGGTGTTAACAGAAGCATGGTCTTATAAGTTTTTAAACACTCTTTTTAGATTGGTCTCGCCGGGGATTGAATACGGGCCTTTCCCTCAGAAAACCTTCAGTCAACTTTGTGCTATCCCTCGGTTATTTTAAGTCAGACGTACGCTGCTGTTCTTGCGCTTAAACGTGTCCCTCGCCTGTTAGTTTCGTTGATATTGACACGTTGTTAGGATGTGCGTTGTTAACAACGAGCCCTGACATTAGTTTCACAAGAAATTGGTTGATGGACCTAAACTATGCGTTTTACTCTGATAACATTATTAGTTGCAAGTCGCACTGGTGGGAAATAGGTGTTTAACCCTTAAACCGTTAACAGTGACCAAAAAATAAGTTCTCCTTACTGTAACATTGCCCAATCAAACAAAGGCCACGAGAAAACAGGAAATGATCAAAGGGTTAAGAAGGTCGTGATAGCTTAACAAATTCTCCTTACCTGTGCCATAGGGAATGTATGGAGATTACTTTGGAGAATATACATTTTGATATAATCACGATGTTTTCCTTTCTTTTACGTTTCTAGGCACAGAGACTGTGTAAAACACATTGCTATTAATCGAGGACCCAGCGGAGGCTTTGGATTTGCGGTAAATTTTACCACTCACCCGACATTAGAAGACCTTGTGCGTCACTACAACGCAACATCTTTACAAATTCACAATAGTGAACTCGATACTACCCTGATGTACCCACTGGGGGACCATAACTAGTCTCTATTGAGGATAGGTACTTAAAAATTATTCCCACGGTTCTCCCTGAAGATAACTAGCCTTTGTTTACTTTATTTCAAAATTAAGACCCAGAACTTTAAGAAGTGATAAATTTTGACTAGATCAAAGCTAGAAAATAAGCCCTTTCTATAAGACGAAATATTAATTTTTATTCGGGTAACACTGTGTAAGGTGTACCAAGGAAGTTTGTTCTCCAAATCTGTGTGCTTCAACCCTTAAGGGGCTTTTAAGATCGTACGCAAAGAGTATTCCTCTTGTAAACTTCTGTTTCTAGTTAATCGCAATGTGCTTAAGTTTTTAAATTTATTCCTGCAAAAATTGGTTCGTCCAAAAGAAAGGCGAGGTGGGCGGGGGGGGAGTTAATTAGAACTATTTTTGAAACTAAGCTTTCTAAGGTTATTTTAGGTGCACGTATATGACGAAATTGCGTCAAACGTTAGACTGCATTCTTGTAAAAAATACATTTCAGTTGTTTGGTTGTTTTCGGTTGTCAGTTGAAAAATCTTTGCTTTTTATACAGGACTGATCTGGTCCAGCAGCTGGATGGTCAGTTAGTACAGAATAAACAAAATTAATCCGCGACTGGGTGTACTTTTTCGGTTTATAGACTTTTTTGACTTTAACCTCGGGTTAACTCAACAAAGTTTTAGAGAAAGGCTTAAGTATTTTCAAATGTCAAATTACGCTGTTCGAAGACGAAAAACTCTGTTTTTAATTTCGTAGTTAACCATTTTCCGACCATCCTGGACCTGTTATGTTGTAGGTTTTAAATCTGTACAAAGCAAAGTGGTACATGGAAGTCTGTTGTCGCAGGATAGCCGGGCCAGAGAGAGTATCCTTCGACAATTTTGATCCATATTAGTAAATTATTTTAATTTTTGTGCGTAGTTGTATTTTTTCTAGTTGTAAATTACTGAATATAGAAGATACAATATTTGTTTGGTTTTTACTTAAAAGTCGCCCGGTAAGCTTGTTTCTCGAAAGTCCCGATAATTATCTGCGGTACATTCAAATTCGAGGTTTTAATAGTTCTGCAGTTAACAGGATAAAATAGAACAATCACCAAAACAAAATGAACTGGTTTGTTTGCTAGGACTAGCGCTTTTGTTCTTTAGTTTTTTATTTGAATATTCGATTTCGGGCCCGAAAACAAAACTGGGACTTTCGAGAATCGGGCCCCAGTCACGAATGGGGAGCTTTACGTGTTTGACAACTATAGAGTGTTTTCACTCACGTGGCCAGCATCCATGCAAATTGATTGAAACAAAAGAAAGCGTTTGCATAAGAAAAGAGTTCAACTCCCACAGGCTGGTTTGGGACACCAACATGGCCGCCGTTTCATTATTTTGGGACACCAATATGGCCGCCGTGACGTCATGTGAAAACACTCTAATGAACACACGAGTTTCGGAGATTGCACGTGAGTATTTAACTCACCGAAAATGACTACGTTTTGACTAATGTAGCTATAAGTTTTATTAATTTTTTTCTAGAAAGGTTCTTAATATTTTATAGCATCACTTTTGTTGATTGCAATTCTGTCTTTCTTCTGATTGGTCCTACTTTTGAGTGGCATAATGCTTTAATGAAGTTTACGCATGCGCAGAAACTTGAGCGCCTGCTCTTTGATTTATTTAGGGCCTGTTTACATGAGCTAGGGTGCCCCTAGGGGATAGGGGCACCCTCCCTAGGGGTAGGGTTACCCTACCTTGAAGGTAGGGAAACCCTACCTACTAGGGTCAAGTTTTGTCTACATAAGCCCATGTAAAACCTGAGAGGAGAGCCAGCCCTGGGGTATAGGGCTATGTTTCGTCATGTAGAACGGCGCTATCTTCAACCCTACTAGGTCGGGTGCCCCTATACCCTAGGGGCACCCTCTTTCCATGTAAACAGGCCCTTAATTGCAAGTTGAAACTCTCAGTGGCTGGGATAATAGCAAGAGTTTTATTAGCATTTACACCCTAAAAGGCATGTTAAATTAGTATGAAGTGTCGTTCTTTAGGGGTAATCTATTGTGCAAAAGTTGTGTGAATGGATGTTTATAAAGTTTCCCGTCTCGGTCGTTGCGTTCCTTTTAACTTCGTGATTATTAATTCTATATTATCTTTACCCGCTGGCTTGATAACTTATTGTTACCGAAAGCAGAGATTTCAAGTCTCTCTGGACGATCTTTATTACGATAAATGATTCTGCAGTATTTTGTGGATGTTAGGATTTCGAATTCTTTAATGAAATTAAAGTTTATGGTTTAAAGAGATCTGTTTATAGTGTTTTGCTTCAGTCTGTAGCCGTATACTGGGTAGAAAATGTGCAAAAGCGAATATTGTGGTGGGATTTTCTTACATCGCATTAATTCGGCTGACCCGTTATTGTCACTCCCGACTCGTCCTTAGCCTCCTGTGATTATTTGTACGCAGTCGTGGGAAGGTCAAGGAAGACTGGCACGACATTTGAGGTTTTCGCCGAAGGGGACGACAGTCGACCAGAAGTAGCCTACGTTGCAGCCAGAAGGTTTAGAGCGTCTGCGACGCAGGCAAACCGAAAGGAAGGAAAGAAAAAGGGCTGGAGAGTCTCCTACTCTTGCACCTTCCATCACCCCATGCTGGTCTCCCCATCCCGCACTGACTCCCGTTCGTTCTGCGCTCCTTACTCTCTCTCCCCAACCCCCCTCCTTTTTTGAAAAATATAAAACGGCAAACTGATCCTTACGGCAAGGCGATGAAGAAGTAAACAAAAGGATAAAACAAAACAATATATATTTAAACAAATTGCCCAATATTTCGGTTTGAAGACAAACCTTCTTCAGGTTTTTTTTTTCAGCCCCTGAAGAAGGTTTGTCTTCAAACCGAAATATTAGGCAGTTTGTTTAAATATATATTGTTTTGTTTTATCCTTTTGTTTACTTCTTCATCGCCTTGCCGTAAGGATCAGTTTGCCGTTCTATATTTTTCTACAAGTTTAATTGTACTGATCCAGGTCTACAACTGGGAGATCCGGCACCACTCATTGGTTTGTTGCTGTGGTTTTACTGACATTTTAAACATTTTGGACCCCCCTTTTTCCCCTTACTCCCAGCGCCTACCCATGTTGACGTCTGCTACGCAAGCTAGTGCTCCTTATGAAACACGACTCGAAAACCTCACGGTACGGTATTTCTTACACACTAGGCGTTTCCGTATTAGTAACTTGTAGTTTGTTTCCCTAGTTTATATTATTATTTCTGAATCTTGTAACAAAATATATATTTAAGTAATATTTGCTTTGTGCGTTGCAAATATAAATTTAATTTAAAATGTATTTTGTTGTATTCTGATAGGTATAAACTATAAAAGTAGTCTATATAGTCTATATATTAAAGTTAAGCCACCTAAAAAGTAAAACAGCATAAATGACTGATATTTACATTTAATATTTACAAATAACATTTAAAAAACATCTCAAAGTTACCAACACTAATAAGCTTGTTTAACCAACACAAGGAATCCGTTTGAACAGGCTAAATAATTTAATAGTCGTAAAAAAATCCCTCTCTGTAATAAAATTATTAAAATCAATTTCAAAGTAAATAGAATACTTATTTTTTGTAAACTTTCCCGGCGATGATTAGTTTTGAACACGCATGGAACAATTGGAAAACCTTTTGTTTTCTCCACACGTCTTCACATTAAATTAAGATAGTAAAAAAGCTCCATTCATATTGTGAATAAATTAATAAAAGTGCTTCTTTTGTTTATCCTGTTGCCTAGCAAAGTATTCCAATTTCCGGCAGTGCAGAAGTCCTTCCCAGATGGTCTTTCCATGTATTTGCTCTTGCGGAAGCCAATCGAGCGCTTACAGGCGTCCAGACGTGTGGTGCGTTTTGATTGGTTTGCTAGCGTCACATGGTACAGATGCACCAATCACTGCACACCACGCAGAAGGCCGGCGAAACCGTATTCATTCACATGGTTGCTTGTCACAACTACGAAATTTCATTTCTTAGTTTTGCAGGACCTGAAAGTGGTTTAGGTTTTTTCCCTTATAAATTATGGCGTTGGACCGCTTAGTTTTCTTAGCCTTAGTCTCTTGCATTTTAGCAGAAGACCCAAAGATCTACTTTGTAGAGAAATTTGAAGGTGAACTATAGTTGATTTCTTCGTACCTTGATCTTCTCGTAGCATGGACTGATTTTTTTCTGTCTTTCTCAGACGAAAGTTATGTAGATAGATGGGTCGAATCAACTTTTAAAGGAAGTGATGCTGGGAAATTCAAGTGGACTGCCGGAAAATTCTACAACGACGCCGATCTAGACAAAGGTAAAAATATATATTTCTAAACTGTTACTTGCTGGAATTTAAGGTTACTTCGAGATCTACTTGCTCAGCTGTAAACTGTTCGATTAATTATTTTTGTAAATGCCAGCAGAAATAGCAGTTTTCTCACCATGCAGACATTATAACAAGAATATTTTGATTGTGAACAGGTATTCAAACAAGCGAGGACGCTAAATTTTACGGTATTTCTGCCAAGTTCGAGGAGGCCTTTTCAAATGAAGGGAAAACTCTCGTCATTCAGTTTCAAGTTAAACACGAACAAAACATCGATTGTGGCGGAGGCTACGTCAAGGTGTGTTTTCTGATAGAAACGTTTGTTAATTCCTCTTTTACAATTTGTTTTCTAGTTACGTTGTACATATTGTTTAACAAAATTAATGATAGTGTGTTATTTTATTTTCAGTTAACAGCATTCAAACTATTGAAATATAAACATGCTGGGTAGGACATTCTCAATAACTTGTTTATTGACTTGCTGATTTTGGCTTTTTATCTTGCTACTTTAGATATATGACAGCAAAGTCGATCAGAAACAAATTCACGGAGATACACCCTACCATATCATGTTTGGTAAGTTGGCTTTGTGTTATTGTTGCATCTATTCTTTTTAGTGCTTATTGTTTCGTTGACAGTGACCTATTCACATGCTAATTAATGTTACTTGTTGTTGCTTTTCTTGTTAGGACCTGATATCTGCGGTCCAGGTACCAAAAAAGTCCATGTGATCTTCAACTATAAAGGAAAGAACTTACTTACCAAGAAAGACATCAGATGCAAGGTGAAGATTTAGAAAAAATATAGAAGGGAAACATTTTAGGAGAGAGAAAAAGTCATGAGATGTTTAAACTTCTCTGCCTTTTTAATAAGCTCTTTCAGAGAATTGAAATTTTCACAGGCTCTTACTGGAGACAAATGCAAGGGAGATTTCTTAAAACCAAGAATCAAGTTCTTAATAAGTGCTCATGACCACTATGTTTAATAAAGCATTGATAAAAGCAGGAAAATTTTAATACTGATCACTCTTAGGACTTTAGGAGTTAACAGATGTTCAGAGGTATAGTGGACCCCAGATCTAGGATTTCATGGAGTTACCTGAATTTCGTTGCTCTATGCCTGTGCGAAATATCAGAAGTCCTGCAAAAGGTAAAGGGAACAAGGAGGTCCTTATCGCTGGTCAACCCAACATAAGTTCCTTTGATTATTAAGGTCAAGAAAATAAAAAGCTTGACTTGGATATTAGGGATTAAATTGAGTTGTGTTCTTTACTAACATAATGCTTCATTTCAGGATGATGAATTCACACATCTCTACACACTGATTGTCAAACCCGATAACACCTATGAAGTGCGTATTGATGGTTCCAAGGTAGAGAGTGGTGATCTTGAAGCTGACTGGGACTACCTGCCACCAAAGAAGATCAAGGACCCTGAGGCTAAGAAACCTGAAGATTGGGACGACAAAAAGAAAATTGATGATCCTGAAGACAAGAAACCTGAGGTGTGTGTGACTTAAATGTGGCCCTATAATAAAACTACTTTTGGTGGGATAGCAGGGAATGGGAGTGAGGCAAATAGGTTAAATTTTGTTTCATCCCATGAAGTTGAATCTCAATGTGGCTTCAGTTCCAAGTTGCCCATAGATAAGGTGTGAGTTTAGTACGATCCTGTCATATGACTCAGAGGTGTGAACAAAATTGGTCATTGCCCTCTAAAATATGCCCAATGAATGACAAAATCTTAATTGTAGTCAAACGTGATGACCAGACAGCACAATTATTTAGGGCTACTATTTTGTAGCTAAAGATTTGTATAGTACTAAAAGTACTTTGACTTGCCTGATGAAAATGGTCACCTGGTCAGACCTATCTCCTTGGTAAATATTAAAGAAACATTGTCTACAGTTCTGAAACTGCAACAAGTTCTCATTTTAGACTTGTAATTTTTGTTGCTTGGAAATCTGTAGGACTGGGACAAACCTCAACACATCCCTGACCCTGATGCTAAGAAACCAGATGACTGGGATGATGAAATTGATGGTGAATGGGAACCACCAATGATCGACAACCCAGACTACAAGGTTGGTGGAAGCTATTATCAGCAAAGTGTCACAAAGTAATCAGTATTCTGTACATTTTGTCTACCATCGTAAGAGTATCTACTAGTGGGTAACATACACGATAACTGTAGAAACTTTAGTCAGCAAAGTGTCACTGAAAATAATCATTTGCAACACTTTAGACTGTTGTAAAGTGCCATCTTACCTGGCATAACATTTCTTTTAATTAATTTTAGGGAGAGTGGAAACCTAAGCAAATTGATAATCCCAACTACAAAGGAGAATGGATTCATCCAGAAATAGATAACCCTGAATATGAAGCTGATGATTCACTGTACAAATATGATGATATTGGTGTCATTGGTTTTGATCTTTGGCAGGTAAGAACAAGAAAATTACATTACTACAGCTCCTCTTTTCTCATAGAAACTTCTGTTTTGTACAGTTTGGAGTCATGTAGCTTGGGAACTATGCATGTGTTGAACCTAATGCTAGCGAGCAAAATCTTTTCTTCTTGCTCAATGCCATTAGGTTCTACACATGTGAAGTTCAACATTTGACCCTGTGTAAAATTCTCCTTTTGCTTTACAAGTAAACATTGAGGTTGTTTGAAAATGAATTTTACAGGTTATTACAAGTCTCTTAAGGCTATTTTCCATGTTCTCCTTCAATTGACATATGGGCGCTACAATTTGCATTAATTGGATTGATTGGATTTTCCAATTAATGCAAGATAAGGAGAAATCCATTGAGCCTCCCATGCAGCCACTCTTGGAAACTTGTCACGCATTCTTTATTCATAGGGAAGGAACACATGATGAAGCCCTAAGAACACTGAAAGGGAGGCTAAAATCTAAATTAAATTTTGTGATTAAAAAAATGATTATTAAAAAAATGATCTTTCTGTATGTACAATCACAAACCAATGACAGTAACCCCTTCTGGGGACTGTACTGTTTTGATTCTCTTGTTTTGCATAATTTGTTGAAGTTCATACAGACAGAACAATGTACATACATCTCCCT